>NW_019104528.1:0-15000 GCF_001995035.1 Momordica charantia
ATATCGAAATGTCCATTATGAACCTTACATTTTAATAAGTTTCTTTCCTTTGGGCTAGTTTTTCTTTAAAAAAAAAACAAAAGATTAAAGGGATTTTCGGTTTTTAATAGACAAAGATATATATAATATCACATTCTTTAAAAATTAATTAAAAAATACATTTTGAGACAAATATTTATCTAATTTTAGATATGAAGTCATAAGAAAATTTTTTAAAATAAAATGTGAATATACCTTTATTAAAATAATTTTTTTTAGGGTTGAAAATAAAATTTATTATTTTATTATTTTTGTTACTTTTACTTTCAATAACAAATTTATCAAGAGCACTCTTTTTGACATTCAATCCATTTTCTATACTTTTTCATATCCAAATTCATATTTTACTGTAGACACATTGATTTTCTAAGTAGGTAAGTTCTAAAAAGATTGTCAGATATCAAGTATTAAATTATCAACAATATGAAATAAATTTTTTGACAAGTAAAAGAATTTGAACGAAAATACCTAGAACTTTGAAACCGTTAGATTGATTTGAGCAAAAAAGAAGTTTTGATTTCTACTTCCATCGATATTCAGACCCAGAGGAATTGTGGGACTGCAAAAATTGAAAGATAAAAAATTGAGACTTGAGCAGAAAGGGAGAGAGAGAGTTATTATCCTTTTACTTTATGGTCATTTTATTATAGTTTTTATCTCATTTCTTCCGATCATAATTTTAACATAACATGTCATTCACTAAATTTCTTGAGATGCAACTATAAATTTGTATTAAAACATTTTTTTGTGTATAATATTTGTGTTGAAATATTGCAAATACAGACCTAATTTATCATTTTTAAAATATAGGGACCAAAAATAAACTTTTTGAAAGTATAACGACTATAATGAACAAAATTTGAAGTATATGGACAAAAATAAATATTTGAAAGTACATAGAATAAAATGGAGTAAATTCAAAAATAGAAGAATGAAAATAGTATTTAAACCTAAAAAAGAACTTTAAACTATGTGTGGGACTTATGATTTATTAGAAGTATACCAACTAAATTTGGCGCAGCGATGGCTAGCTAGCTAAAGATATACGAGAACTAGGCAATACTTTAATAGGGAGGCCTTAATACAAAGATTATTTCATTACATGCTTCATTTTCAACCATATCGTTATCTACATACTATTTTTGTTTCATATTTTGATTTATCTGCACCTATCCTTTATTCTATTATTTCATCACATTTATTACTTTTACTTTCAATAACAAATTTATCCGAGAACGTTTTTGAGATTCAATCCATTTTTCTATTCTTTTTCATATCTAGATTCATATTTTATGTAAGACATATTGATTTTCTAAGTAAATAAATCTAAACAAATTTCATATATCAAGGTATTAAAAAAGTAACTAACATCAAATAAATTTTTAAAAATTAAAAGAATTTGAACGAAAATACCTAGAATTTTGAAGCCGCTCAATTGATTTGAACAAATAAGAAGCTTTTTCTACTCCAATCGATAATCACACCTAAATGAGTTGTGAGACGGGAAGATCAAAAATTAAAAATTAAAACTTGTGAGAGAGAGTTAAACTTAAAATAAACCTAATCTATAGAATATATTTATGGAGTTTTTTTTTTCCAGAGAAGTCGAAAGGTTTTCAAATTTCGAATTTAGTTACTTCTTGCCTTTCGTTTTGCGGGAGGTCACTTTTACCAATATCCTAAATAGGCTTACATAAACTATATGCATAATAAAATTTACAAAAGATTTATCGCTAAACCAAAAATAAATGTAAAAATAATAAGACTAAAAAAAAAAGAAAATACAATATCACAGTTGAAGTTGTTTGTTTGATTTTGGGCTAAAATAAAAAAATTTTCCGTTTTCAACTTCTCTTTGTAATTAAAAAAAAAAAACACGTTTTCGTTTTCTATTTTTGAAGCAAATGAAGGCTAGATTATACCAAATATAATTTAGGATATGTTTGAATTATTTTTTATTATTTTAAAGGTAAATATTATTTTGATTGATGTATTTTTAGCCTTAGTTTATTTCAGTCTCGTATTTTTTATTTTTCTACGTTTTAGTTTATATACTTTAAAAATATTCATTATTGTCATTTTATTTTTCCGTCCCTTTACTATCGCTTTTATCTCATTTCTTCCAATCATAATTTTAACATGACATGTCACTCACTAAATTTCTTAAAATGCAATTATAAATTTGTATTAAAAGATCTTTATTGTATATAAGATTTGTGTTGAAATATTGTAAATAAGGATCAAATTGGTCATTTTTTAAAAGTATAGGGATAAAAAATAAATGTTTTGAAAGTGTACAAACTATAATGAAAAAAAATTAAAAGTAAATAGACTAAAATGAATATTTTGAAAGTAGATGAAAAAAATGAACCAAAGCCCAAATAGAAGAATGAAAATAGTATTTAAACCAAAAAAAATTACCTTTAAATGTGATATTAAGATTTATTAGAAGTACACATACTAAATTTAGCCAAGGGCCGCTCAAGATGATGTGAGGCCTTAGACAATAATTTAATAGAGAAGCCTTAATATATATATAATAAAGTTGATGTTTATTTGATTATATGCTTTATTTTCAACCATATCATTATCTATTATTTTTGTTTCATATTTTGATTTGTCTATACTTATAATTTATTCTATTATTTTACCATTTTTATTACTTTTATTTCAATAACAAATTTATCGAGAGCACCCTTTTGAGATTCAATCCATTTTTATATTCTTTTTCATATTCAAATTCATATTTTATTGTAGGCATGTTGATTTTCTAAGTAAATCTAAACAAATCTTAGAAATTAAGTTATTAAACAATCAACAAGATGAAATAAACTTTTTTAAAAGTAAAAGAATTTGAACGAAAATACCTAAAACTTTGAAGCCGCTAGATTGATTTGAGCAAATAAGAAGTTTTGATTGCTACTTCGATAATCACACCTGGAGGAGTTACGAGACCACAGAAGATCATAGATAAAAAATTGAGACTGGAGAGCTGAAAAGAGAGTTAAATTTAAAATAAATCTAACTTAACTTAAAATAAATCTAACTTATCCAATATATTTATGGAGTTCTTTTTTTTTTTAGAGAAGTTAGGTTTTCCAATTTCCAATTTAGTTATTTCGGTCATTTATAACAATATCCCAAATTGTCTTACATAAACTCTATGCATAATAAAATTTACAAAAATTTTATCACTAAACCAAAAATAATAAAATAAAAAAAAATACAATATCACAGTAGAAGTTGTTTGTTTGATAATTTAAAAAAACACGTTTTTTATTTTTATTTATTTTTTTTTGAAGGAAACGAAGGTTAGATTATACCTAATTCAAAATAAAAGAATGAAAATAGTATTTAAACTTTAAAAAAAAAAAACATTAAACTATGCATGATCATAACTAATATTAAGATTCATTAGAAATATACCTACTAAATTTAGCCTAGGGATTACTAAGGATGATATGAGATCTAGGCAATATTTTAATAGAGAGGCCTTAGTAGGATAAAGTTAAAGTTTATTTCATATTGTCTGTTTTATTTTCATCCATATCATTATCTACTATCTTTATTTCATATTTTGATTTTCCTATACCTATTATTTATTCTATTATTTTATCATTTTAATTACTTTTATTTTCAATGACAAATTTATCGAGAGCACCCTTTTGACATTCAATCTATTTTTCTTTACTTTTTTATATCCAGATTCATATTTTATTGTACTCATTTATTTTCTAAGTAAGTAAATCTAAACAAATCTTAGATATCAACCTATTAAACAATCAACAATATAAAATAAATTTTTATTTTTTAAAAAGTAAAAGAATTTGAACGAAAATACCTAGAACACTTTGAAGGCGCTAGATTGATTTGATTAAATAAAAAGCTTTGATTTTTATCGATAATCACACCTGGAGAAGTTGTTGTGGGACTACAGATAATCAAAGATGAAAAATTGAGACCTGAGAGAAACTGAAAAAGGGAGAGAGTTAAATTTAAATTAAATCTAAACTACCTAAAATATTTATGGAAATTTTTTTTAGAGAAGTTGTAAGGTTTCCGAATTTCGAATTTAGTTTTCTTGCATTTTGTTTCGCTGGTGGTCAATTTTACCCAAATCCCAAATTATATATAAAATTTACAAAAATTGTATCACCAACCCAAAAATAAATATAAAAATAATAAGATTAAAAAAATACAATATCACAGTAGAAATTGTTCGTTTGATCTTGTAGTAAAATAAAATTAATTTTTTCCGTTTTCAAATTCTCTTTGTAATTTAAAAAAAAAACCATTTTTGTTTTCTATTTTTTAAGAAAAGGAAGCTTAAATTATACAAAATATAATTTAGGATATGTTTGAGTTGTTCAATATAATTTAGGATATGTTTGAATTGTTCTTTATTATTTTAAAAGTAAATATAATTTTGGTTCATGTAATTTAGCTTTAGTTTATTTTTCTCCAGTATTATTAATTTTTGTTCATTTTAATTTATATACTTTCAAAACGTTCATTATTGTCATTTTACATTTTGGTCCATTTATTATCATTTTTATCTCATTTCTTCCTATCATAATTTTGACATGACATCTTACTCACTAAAAATTTTAAAATACAACTATAAATTTGTATTAAAAGGTCTTTATTTTGTACAATATTTGTGTTGAAATGTTGCAAATAATTACTAAATTGGTCATTTTTTAAAAGTATAGAGACAAAAAATGAACGTTTTGAAAGTATAAAGCTTTAGTGAACAAAATTAGGAGATTAATCTGAGTTCTCAGCATAGATAAGTCATGAATCTAGTGATGGAAACATATTTAATATGAATGTTTGAGTTTATTTACAAACTACAGATTGTTAAAAAAATAAAACAATTGACAAAAATATTCCAAAATTAATTAATAAGAAAAAGAATAAAATAAAACAATTGACAAAAATATTCCAGAATTAATTAATAAGAAAAAAAATAGTAAAATAAAGTATCATCAAGAATTAATGTTATTGTTAAAAATCTTGATATATTATCAAAATTTTATCTAAGATCTCATATCATCTCAAGTCACTCTTGATTCGTTAGTGGTTTGGTTGTTTCAACATTTCATTAAAGTTATCGTTGGTCCTCGTACAAGGGCTGAGCACTATTTGGTACCATTTTTTAGTACAATACGAGAATGAAGGATCGAACTCACAACTTCTTGATTGGAGATATATGTCAATTACCACTAAGTTATACTCACTTTTGCTAAATTAAGTTGTGTTAGACAATGGTTTATACGACTTTTGAGTTTTTTTAAAATAGTGATATATATATATATATATATATATATATATATATATATTACTTGTAATTGCACTTGTTTAATTATGTTAATGATAAATTGTATAATACTATTGTTGGAAAAATTATGGATAAAAGTTTGACAAAATTAAACCAGGTTAGGTTAAGCAAAGAATATACCGAAGAAGTTAAGTCGTTCATTGAATTGTCAAAGAAGTATATTGATGAGAGGTTTTACACGTTACCGATACAAGAAATGTCAAAATTTCGAAATGAAACGACCAAGATGCGATGTCAAAAAAAGTCATTTATACTCACATAGAACGTTTCCTTTTATCGTAGATGGATGGAAACTTCAGATTTTGTCTGCTTAGTTATATGGATATATACATAACCCAAAATATAGAGTAGATAAATGTTACATAATTTGACAAGTGAGGGATACACACTGAATATCATGATGAATAGCATTAAATTAGGAGTGAATCAAGTGATAATAGGCAAAGTGAAAGTACGAATGTTTGATGAAGTTAACCAAAAATTATACTATGGATATACAAAATTATCGAGACAAACACTCTTGGTTGAGTTTATGTATATCAAAGTAGCTAACTATTGGAGCAATAGTGGCTTGAGATTGGGGTATATTATGGAGTTGAATTGTGGGAGGGGGTAGATGGTGCATTATGAAGTTTCAGAATGTGAAGTTTATTAGGCTTTGTTGTTGGAGATTGAGACCTTGATGTTATTGTTGGAGGAGTTGCTTTTGATTGTTGTTTGTGACTTATGTTTGATATCTATTCATTAGGAGTTAGGATTTGTGAAAGGAGGTGAATGGTGGATTATGGAGAGTTTAATATTGAATGTGAAGTTTGTTTGATTTTGTTGTAGAAGCTTGTGACTTTGATTTTGTAGTTAAAGAGTTTGATTTTGATTACTGTTTGAGTTTGTTGTTAGTATTGATTGGTCATAGGTTCGAATCTTATTTGGAGAGATTTGATTCTTTCTTTACTTCCGTCGCTCAGTGCATCCCCACTACCGACCCTATTTGAGATTGAGGTATTATGGAGTTGAGATTGTGAAGGGGTGGATCTGCATTATGGAGTTTAATGTTGAATTTGAATTAGTTTGTTTGGCTTTATTATTGGAGCTCGAGACTTTGATTTTGTTGTTTGAGCTTTTGATTTGATTATTGTTTGATTTCATTGGTAGTGCCTTATTTTTCAATGGAGTTGGCGTATGATGGAGTTGAGATTAGTGTCCAATTATTATTAGAGTTGCATATTATTACATCTAAGAGTAACTTAATACTTGCCTTAACATTAATCAAGTGAAGAGGCCATATAATAACTCAAGTAACTAATCCTAATGCTCTCCCTCAAGATGGAAGGAGAATATTTGAAACTCCCATCTGGGAAGAAAAGGCAGGGTAAGGAAGAGCTTTAGTACAAATATCTGCAAGCTAAAAATTGGTCCGAATAGGAAGCAATCGAATGATGCCAGCATAAATCTTCTCTCGCACGAAATGACAATCGAGCTCAATATGTTCCGTTCGTTCGTGAAAAATAGGATTGGTGGCAATGTATATGGCAGCTTGATTATCACAAAAGAAAAGAGCAGGAGACTATGTAGAAACCTGTAAATCAGCCAAAAGATTGAACAACCAAACAAGCTCTCCTGTAGTTGCAGCAAGGGCCTGATATTCAGCCTCAACAGAAGACCGAGACACAGTGTTCTGTTTCTTCGCTTTCCAAGAAACCAGAGAATCGCCAAGGAAAACACAAAAACCAGTGGTAGACTTTCGAGAATCCAAACAAGAAGCCCAAGCAACATCGGCAAAAGCCCGAAGTTGAAAAGAGGAAGCCCGCTACAGCATAGTACCCTGACTAAGAGAAGATTTTAGAAATCGTAAGAGATAATGAACTGCATTAAGATGTGGCTATCGCGGTTGAGACACAAATTGACTCAGTTTGTGAACAGCAAACGTGATATCAGGCCTCGATACGGTGAGGTACAAAAGACGACCAATAAGACACTTATAAACAGAAGGATCAACCAATAAAAAACCATCAAAAGCACTTAATTTGAGATGTGGATCCATGGGCAAATTAGTCGGTTTACAAGCCAAGAAATCGGTGTCTTCAAGCAACTGAATCGTGTATTTGCGCTGAGACATAAAAATTCCAGCAGAGGAACGAGCCAACTTCAATCCCAAAAAGTACTTCAAAGAACTCAAATCCTTCAACTTAAAGATAGTATGAAAGTGAGTTTTTAAAACATCAATAGCAGATAGAGAAGCACCAGTGATTATTATATCATCTAGAGCCAAAAATGAATCACCAGACCCTTTGACAAAAAGGGAATAATCTGATTTTGCTTGCTTGAAGCCCAGCTGCAGTAAAGTATGCGAAAATTTGTCAAACCACTGTCAGGATGCTTGTATAACACCGTAAATGGACTTATGAAGCCGACATACTAAACGCTCCCCCTGAGAAGCAACAACATTGTGCTTGTAGCCTAACGGCAAATCCATATATACCTCCTCAAAAAGATCGCCATTCAAAAAAGCATTGTTAATGTCTAGCTGCACCAATGGCCAATTCAAAGAGACAGTGATGGTAAGCAAAACTTTGACACTAACAAGCTTGGAAACGGGAGAGAACGCCTTGATATAGTCAAGGCCTTCCTGTTGAGTGTACCCATTTGCAACAAGTCGAGCCTTATAACGAATGATACTTGATCTTGTACACCCATTTGCAGCCAATAGAATGATGTTCAGAAGGTAAAGGGACAACGAACCAACTATGGTTTGCTTCCATGACGTGTAACTCAACATGCATGTCATCACGCCAATGAGAAAAGGGAACGACCTGGTGATAAAACTGAGGCTCAAAATTAGTAGATATGTTCAAAATAAAGTTCTTGTAAGTCGGTGACAATTTGTCATAGGACAAAAATCTGTGCAAAGGATACCGAGACTAAATAGAAGGCAAAGGGGCTAAAGTAAGCAAATTGCAATGGTAATCCTTAAGGTAAGAAGGAAGTCGAGAGACCCGCTGAGACCTGCGAACAGGAGGTTATTGAATCAAAGATCCATCGGGCACAACATCATTATCCACAATAGAATTCAAGCCAGCAGTAGGCACGAAGGAATTCTCTACAACAACATCAGATGAGATATCAACATGGCCATCAGTATGTGAAATATCAATAGCAGAAGATGGCATATTGGAAGCATCGACCAAAATACCATCAATACCATCAGACATATGAAGAGAGTTCATATCAGGGGATGATCGAACATCCATAACAGGGCTAGCCATAGCAGTGACGGGCTGTGAACTGTCAGAAACGGTAGGATTGCCAACAAAATCAAAAGCTTTTGGCAAAACAATGTCCGGGAATGGGTCAATAGAGTCAGTGGACAATGATATTGAACTAAAAGGGAAGATGTGCTCATGAAATATAATATTCCTGGAAAGATAAAATTTTTGTTTTCAATATCAAACCATCTATATCTCTTAACTCCTGGAGGATACCCAACAAAAACAAAAGGAACAGCCCGTGGATGAAACTTAGAATGGTGAGAAGAAGTGGTAGAAGCAAAACATAAGCAACCAAAGGTACGTAAAGCAGCATATTCAGCCACTTTACCAAATAACTGAGAAAAAGGAGTTTGCCAGCCCAATATTGACGAAGGAGTTCGATTAATCAAATAAGCAGCCATGAGAATACATTCTCTCCCGAATGTAATAGGCAAACAAGACTGAAAATATAAGGATCTGGCAACATTTAACAAGTGTTGGTGTTCTCGTTCTACAACGGAATTCTGTTTAGGATGTTCGACACAAGAATATTGATGAATAACTCCTTTGGAAAGAAAAAAACTCAATAAAAGATAATTCTGGAGCATTATCTGATCGAAATTACTTAATCACCTTTCCAAATTAGGTTTCAACATACTTAAAAAATTGAGGCACAATAGTAAGAGCGTCCGACTTCTTTCTCATCATGAAAACCCATGTAAAACGAGAGAAATCGTCAACAATGGTAAGAAAAAACAGGTATCCACTATGAGTAGGGGATTGGTAAGGCCCCCAAGTATCACAATGTATAAGATCAAAGGAACATTCAGCAATGTGATTATTCGAAGTAAAAGACAAGCGACGTTGTTTTGCCAGTGGACATATCAATCAGGGGTCATCGAAGCTATACATGAATCTAACGGTAAAACATCTTTAAGAGCATTAAGATGCTTAACGGACGGATGACCAAGTCTATTATGCCAAATATTAACAGAATGCAACTGAGTAACAACACATACAATATTGGAAAAACAAGCAGAATCGGTAGGGATAGCAGAAAACAGATAAATTCCATGCTAATAGCTACCCTTGCCAATCGTCTTCAAAGAGAACTTGTCCTGAATTAGACAAGAATCACCAGAAAATTGAACAATCGGTGATGAATTCCTCGTTAAAGCACCAACAGAGATCAGATTGAATCGAAAATGGAGAACAAAAAGCACATTCTGAAGAAGAATATTCTCAACAAGTTGTATATCACCAACAAACTCAACATGTACTCGAGAATTATCAGGCAGCGTAACATAAACCCTAGAAACTGATCTCAAAGCAATAAAGGAATCACGAGAGTAGCAAATATGTGTAGAAGCGCCAGAATCAATCACCTACTGATTTGCAGAAAAACCAAAATTGTGTAAAGTAGAAAAACAGGTACCTGCAACGTGTGAAGTACTCTGATCAGAATCAGTTTTGACCTTTGCAAGATGAGACTGAAGAAAGGCCAATAATCCTTTGCACTGGTCGGCACTTATATTTGAAAGAGAATCAGGGATAACAAGAAGAAGACTTCGAAGAGGATTCAGCAGCCTTAACAGAGGAAGTCGAGTGTGGCTGACTATTCCAATTGTCGGAAGTACGATAACCAGGAGGGTAACCATGGAGCTTGTAACAATGATCCACAGTATATCCCGAAAGCCCACAGTGAGTACAAACCGGTTTTTCCTTCCGTTTGCCCTGATTCGAAGAGAACGATCTATTTGGAGCAAAACTCGAGGAATTCGAAGCTTGTGAAGAACCTCGAACTAAAAATGTCATCGAGGCTACAGAAGAAGGCGCAGAAGTAGAAGAAACTGATGAAATAGCACGCTGTTGAACCTCCTGCGAAATCAGCGCAAAAACGCGATTGATCATTGGAGGTGGTTCCATAAGCAACATCTGAGCCCGAATTTGACTAAATAGTCATTTAGTCCCATAAGAAAGCACATGACGTACTCAATTTGAAAGTACTCAAGAAGAGATTTAACACCTCCACAAAGGAACAATTTTGGCGATAAGCAGAAAGTTCAGCCCATAAAGTCTTCAATTTCGTGAAATACGAACTAACAGATAGCTGGTCTTTTTGCTAAATTAGAAATATCACGACGAAGCTGAAAGATTCGAGGATGATTTTGCCGATGGAAGCGTTCCTTCAAATCGAGCCAAATATCCCTCGCGAAATCGGCAAATAGAACACTGGCCGAAATTTCCTTCGAAAGAGAATTAAGAATCCAAGAATATAACTACATTGTTTCAGATAATCCAAGAATTGAGAGATTCGTCAGTAGGTCGTGGAAGTTAGCCATCGACAAATCCAAATTTGTTCTTCACCGTAAGTGCAATAGTCATCGATCTACTCCATGTGGTATAATTCTCATCATTGAGTAGTTCAGACACAAGGACAAGGCTAGTGTTATCTGAATGGTGAAGAAAGTATGGATTAAGATATTGCTCAAGTTGAGCATGAGAGGATGAAGATTGAGTTGCCGTAGGGTTTACGAACTCGTCTTCAGCCATGGCAAGAAAAAAGAATGGCAGGAAAATCAAGAAAATGATCTTGGGAAAACTGCTAAAGAAAAAACCCTCAGGAAAGCAGTTACGAATTTGACATCTGATACCATACTACATGAGTAACTTAATACTTGCCTTAACATTAATCAAGTGAAGATGCCATATATATAGGCCATACACGATCAAAGATGTAAAGGTAAAAGTAAATGTTTAGTTACAAAATAATAACTAGTAACTAATCCTAATACATATTATGATTTGTTAGTTCCTTAATTTATCATGTTACCTACACAAAGCTCACTATGAATTTTGATTGCCTGCAATTATTTGTGTAGGATCGAAACATTTTGTTTTCAAAAAAATATCAGACATGATAATCGTGTCGTCATATTTTGCACAGTGATCAAAACTTTGGTAACTTGTCAATGTTGTTAACCTAGCTATGATATGTACTCAAACAATTTTTAGTTTATTTCTCGGGCGCATATTATTATTATGAATTTATAGTATTGTATGTTCTTGATTTTGAGTCCATTATTTTTATAAATTAAAGTCAAAAGTGATTTCTTTTCATTTTGTGAACATTTATTTCCCTTGTTTCTTTTTCTTCATCATATTTTAGAAAATTGAAGGAGACATAGGTAAGGAGAAGGAGACATAAGTAAGGAGGTTGAGCTGATAAAATTTGAACTTTTTTAAATTTCACGATGAAAATATACAATGTGGCTAACCATTTACAAGAAGAAAAGAGGAAAGAGGAAGAAATGATAAAAGGGGAAGGGGTGTGGAAACTACATCGCAAGTAGCGATGAAAAATTGATATTTGTCATTTTTCATCGCTATAGTGACTAAAAGTAATCATGATGAAAGACACTTATCATCGCTACGGTGACAAATTGTTTTCATCGTCATGGCGATGAAACATTTTATGTCGCCGAATCTCTATTCCAACTGCATTATGTAATTGGTAATGTGTCAAAAAGATTTCCATCGTTGATAATCAATAGCAACAAAAATTTAGTTTCAAACAATAAAATTAAAACATCCTTAAAGTTCATTTCTTCTAGTGAAATTATCCTTCATTTATATTGTTAGTTTTAATTTGGTCACCAACCTAAGCATTAGTTTAACTGATTAAACATATATTTTCTACTAAAAGGTCAGAAGTTGAAATCTCACCTTACATGTTGTTGAAATAAAAAAAAATCAATTTTATCCTTAATTTTTTAAAAGTTTCAATATTACTTCAACCTCTTAATTAAAAATAAACAATAAATAATAACAATATTCTTTTTAAAATTTATATTATATAATTGAAACTTAAAAATTGTTAAAGGTCAAAATTGAAACCATCTAAACTATAATACTTCGTGCTAAAACATTAAAAAAAGTATTTTAATGAAAATTGATAACCTATGATTCTTTTGAATCAAATTACAAGATTGAAGATAAAATCTATAGGTGAATGTTAAATATTAAGAGAAAAATTAATAGCAATTATACTATGTGGGCAATTCTGTAACTTCACACCTACCCTTTTGTGTATGTTAATTATCTGATCTCTCTATACGTTTCTTTTTAATTTCTTCATCCCAAAGAATGAAAGAGAGAAAAAAAAAATGTATGTAAGAAAAGGGAAGGGACATTATTGAAAGAAGCAAAGAGAAGAAGAATGAACAAAACAAGAGGAAAAAAAGCACCAAGATTTTCCACTTTGATAACATTTGGATCCTGTTAAATGATATCTCTTTTACGTTATATAATGTCAGACAGTCAAATCATTTCATGTACAGTCAAAGCGAATATAGTTTAGTAGTAATTGACATATGCCTCCAATCAAGAGATAGACACTCCCAATTTCAAAGATCAAAAATGTATTTTTCTATTTTTTTAACTTAATCAACAATAATTAACATATATATCTAATTAAGAGTTGAGTTCGAATCTCCGATGTGGAAGAACAACGTCAACCGCCAATAACAGCCATACTCTTCGACTCTCTCTCGCAAATTTCACTCACTTTCTTTCTTTCTTTCTGAGATCTCGAAAGGAGGAACAAGTCTCTAAAGTCAATTTCTTCCGCCAATTCGCCAATCGAAAAATTCTTCAATTTCTTCCGCCAATTCGCCAATCGAAAAATTCTTACTTTGTGGCTGACAAGTCCGATTTTAGTGATCCAGAGGAAGATTTCAGCTCAATCCGTGTAATCTGTAATATCCTCTTGTTGCTTAGATTCTTCCAAACCAATTAATTGCTATAGTTCTTTGTTTCTCATAGTATTGTATTGTATTGTATTGTATTGTATTGTTTATCATGGGTGACATGAAGGACAAGGTCAAGGGTTTCATGAAAAGGGTTAATAATTCCTTGTCCTCGTCTTCTTCTGCAAGTTTCAAGGGTCAGGGAAGAGTTTTAGGATCCTCTTCTTCGGGGTCGACTACTTCTTCTTTGCCTACCCGCCCATCGCAAAATCCCATTTCAAAACCCAAGCTGGTTCATCCTCCTTCAGATTCTACCGTAAATTCCAAGCCTCCGTCTTCAAATTCAACCGGCGCTGGTCAGATTAGGTCAGAAGTGCCTAGTAAATCGAACCCAGATCGAAAACCGCCGGCCGATGAATTTGACCCATTTGACTCGTTTATAACGTCTGGGAAAAGATCTGGAAATGGGTATTCATTAGATGTGTTTGAATGTCCGATTTGTGGCCAAAGTTACAGGTCTGAAGAGGAGGTTTCTGTGCACGTAGATAGCTGTGTCAATAATAACACAGCCGATAGAGCAGAGGATCTGCCCACGAGTAATTCGGAATCTCGGAGTGAATTGGAGACTTGTGTTGGCACTTTCATATCAGGGAAGCCATCACAAGGTTCATTGGAAATTGTGCTGAAGCTTATGAGGAACATAGTTCGGGAACCAGAGAATTCAAAGTTTAGGAAGATTCGTCTGAGTAATCCCAAAATTAAGGAGGCAATCGGTGAGGCTGTGGGGGGAGTGGAATTGTTGGAGTTTGTGGGTTTTAAATTGCAAGAAGAAGATGGTGAAATGTGGGCAACCATGGAAGTTCCAACAGAGGAAGAGATTTACAGATTATCTAAGGTCGTTGATTTTATTGAACGGCCAAAGCTTGATGAACGGCAAAATGAAGGCAGCTCTGCATCTATGGCTTCAACTCAGGTTGATGAACTGATTGAACCAAAGAAGGTAGACAGACAGGTACGTTTACCACTACTTTCTATGGCCTTTAGGAAACCTGTCTTTTTTGTATGTTTATCATTTCATATTTGCACTAAGATTTGTCCATTTTGTTTCTTGGAAAGTTTCCATTACAATTTAGTGAAACTGAAGAAAATATATTTACATGTTAACATTGAAGCACACTTCATATAGTAGGGTTGTTATGAGCAGTAAGAATAGTTAGAACTTTTGGTTTGTCTCTGTTGTGAATATATTTGTTTCAGGATATGTTTAGTTTGTGGCTATAAGTAACAGCATAAAGTAGCTATTCAATTTACAATACATCCCAATTATGGTACAGAAGTTATGGATATTGTCCTTAAATTGCTCTTTTTAAGCGAATGGGAATTTGCTTGGTCCTTGATTTTTGCTCGGACTCCTGTCATGCTTTATAGCTTTTACAAGCCACTGCAATTTAGCCCTGTTTAGACATTGATGATCTATAAGAAACTGGAAGTCCAAATGCATAGAAACTATCTTTGAGGCGGCCAGAAGTCTCTTAAAAAGAAGTTTATGTGGATGGAATATATCTAGGTGCTTAATTTCATAGTTGCTTACACTGGTAAAAATATGAATTACATCAGTCAATATTTG
>NW_019104528.1:15155-26639 GCF_001995035.1 Momordica charantia
TTACAATTGATTCAGAGTATTTATTTAGCAACCGACTTTTATTTTATCTACAAAGGAATAATACATTTTTAACCAAATTCTCATGAACTAAATTCATTGATGTGAAGTTGGGAGCTACAATGACAAGGTCGAAATGAAGGCCTTTTGCTTATGCAAAAATCAGAATAGGAAGCTTAAAATTGTTGCTCTATGACCCATGTGCCTCATGATTTGCATCTTAAAAAGGGGTATGCTCCTGTTGATCAGATATTTAATTCCTATTTATTGGGGAAATGGCATAGTTTGAGTTGTCTATTTAGTAGGGACTTCAATCATGTTAACTGGCTGAAGTCACTATAATTGAAGCTTCCCAAATATGTTCTGGAAATAAACTTGGATGAAGATGTTCAGTCTAGATTTAGAACATTCCCTTGAGCAACTGAGTGAACTCTTTTACAAGATATTTTACTCAAGTCTTTATTGTTCTCAACTTCCTCTGCTGATGTTTTGGACAACTTAAATTACCAGACTCGAGTATTTTTTGCTGTCCCTGAAAACGTTGCTGCAAACATCGAGCTACCAGACTCCTTCTACAACCTCTCTGTTGAAGAGGTTAAAAGAGAAGCTATAATGAGGAAGCAAAAGATTGCTGAATCTCAGTTTTTGGTTCCTAAATCATACAAGGAGAAACAAGCAAAAGCTGCTCGGAGAAAGTACACAAGAACAGTTATCAGAATTCAGTTTCCCGACGGCGTGGTACTTCAAGGTGTTTTTTCTCCTCGGGAACCAACAAGCGCTGTATATGAGGTTAGCTCTATTCAGTTGTCTCTTTATAAGATGAAGTTAGACACTTGAACTTACTGTGTGATGTTTTTTCTCCGTCATTCATGCTTCAAGTATCGTCAAAGTGGTTTCAAGACAGATTGTTTATTAGTATTACAGAAATATTACCGACATATCTGATTAAAACAGGACATATTATCTCCTCCCTTCCTGTTTATTATTGATTTTTGGCACTAGTCCATTCAGAAATTATACGTTGCTTAACATAACAAGTGAAATAAAGAGCAGATTCCGCAGTAGGTTGATCATTGTTTGGTGTAGTGTAAGTGTAGGGTGGCCTTGATATCAGAGTGGAAATCTTTTTTTTTCTGATTCATCCTTTGGTTTAAGTCTTGTTAGTCATAACGTATCGATCTTTTCTATGCGGGTAGTTGTGTATTCAAGCACGGTTTCTGTTGCTGAATATATCTGCCTGTAATGCACGATTTCCGTAAGGTGATGTATCGTCCACGGTTGTTAGAATGGAGAATGATAACTTCTGTTTCCCTGGCAGTTTGTGAGCTCAGCACTGAAAGAACCCGGTTTGGAATTCGAGTTGATACATCCAGTTGGTGTTAAACGGCGTACGATCAGTCATTTTCCCGTAGGACAGAAGGCTAAAACTCTAGATGATGAGGAGTTGGTCCCCTCAGCTCTGGTCAAGTTTAGACCCATTGAAACAGATTCAGTTGTCTTCACAGGTTTGCGTAATGAACTCCTTGAGATTATCGAACCGCTCGTTAGCAGTTCAGCTGTGGCTCATCCAGCGCAAGTTTAAATCACTTAGAACAGTGCCTGTATGTACATTTAACCTTCAGCAGCTCTGGGTTTGATGTGGTTGTTGCTTTTCTTTGTAATCTTTTTTTCTTAAAGGTGAGAAGCAACTTCATTCTTTCAAGCTTTAACACTTTAAAATACCCTTTTCTGGGCAGTGGACAAAGCATTTTACCATGATATATATGGATTTTTCTGATCTCCCATTTTCAGGCTAATTTGCACGTGCTTTAACCAACCTCGTAAGATGATTGCTCTTACCCCATTTAATTGTCAAAAAAATCTTATAGGATATTAAAAATTTTAGTTAGGTGGTTACAATGATTTGAAATAAGATTCTTGAAAAAAATCTCAAAATATGTTTTAAAACCAGAGTGATATTGTAATTGATATTGATTACTAAATTCAAGAATGGAACATTTGTTGTTTGCAAATTCTTCACTACAAACTTAGCTCTCGACAAAGATTGACTAGTGGGTGATTTTTTTTTTTTTTTTATATCGGAAGTAAGAGCTTTGCTCCGCTATACCAAAGGACACCTCATCGTTTATAATGTTATCAAACAACAAATTTCTCAACCAAAAACAAAACATCTAAGTTAGTGGTCGGTATTCCGAAGTTAAATAATCATAAAATGACAATCCACGAGACTTGAAGAACCATAAAATTTTGAATCAACTGTATTGTTTTACCCACTATTGAACTTTGAGAAATACTTGGTTGCTTCTTAGCAAACAATTATAATTGGACTAAATTAAAGAAAAATAAACTAGAGTGAAACAATACAATTACACTTCTCAACAAACCAAGTGAGTCAAAATATGAATTGAGATTCCAGAGAACCAAATTTGAATAGGAAACTGTAATAACAAGATACCTTTCGTACGTTTTTAGCTACGGTAACAACTAGCAAATTAGGAGAAATTCATACCTACAATGAATGAGTATCATGTCAAGCTATGAAAATCGAAGTCATTTAAGCCCCCTACCATGAATTCTCAATTATGAATTTATGATTATGTCATCAACAACATAAATTTCGCTTCAATATCAGCATAAAGGAGATGACATAACAGGAACTTTAGCAGAATAAGGGATCTTACATAGTTTTGCTTTAACCATACCAGAAAGAGCAAAACATCCCTCGTACATTTACTCTGATGACTTTACTGCAAATTTTCTTATCGAATCTCAGCAACTATTCTTTAGAGCGAAAATCAGTCATCAAAAATTGTATTCTGCAACTGTATCATATAAGATCTTAACAAAAACAAAATCACTCTTAATAATGACTATTGCATTAACATAAAGGAAGATATATAACAGAACCCATTATAACTGCAAAGAGAGATGTGAGAAGAAATAATCTCAAAGGATAAAAAACAGCTTGCTGCAAAACATTCAAACCAAGCCTAGAGCATACTTGTTGAAAATCATAAAGAGATCTATGCAGGAAGATACATCTACCTAACTGGTTCTTTAACTGTTGAAATTCAGCAACACTAGCAAGCACTAATCCAGTCCAATGATAGATTTTAGTTGAATCACCACTCAACCTACTTAAACTGATAAGTGTCAGTTAAAAATTTAGTACAAGATCCAACAAGTTACTAACAACAGGTTACTATCAAGATTCATTATGGAGGCAATGACATAGTAGAGATGGCTGCCAAAAAAAAGAAATTGACATGTAGTGGTTTAAATACTTGACCTCTCGCTCTAATACCATATTCAGTTACCACTAAACTAAAACACGCTAAAGATTAGAGTATATTTAATCTTTTATATATGTTCTTTTAACACTCTGCAATAATTGCTTTAGTAATTCCTTGTAGTTCAGATAAGAGACCAACAATATGCTTTAGTCTTCTCAGTGTTTCCCGAACCTGTTACAACATGTAGCTCCATCCACACGTGAGAGTGCCTTTTGAGAGAGAGTTGCATAAATCAGGATCATAAGTACCTGATCTTGCAAAATCTATCAGTACTCAGCCAACTTTTGAGAAGTTCTTTGTTTCTGCAGCAGGTAAAACTTGATGAAAAGGATGATTAGCTCCATCAATAAAACCAAAAAGTGATGATATTACAAGATCAATGTGATTTCATACTGTCAAGGAACGTAATAATCATAATAAAGCCAAACTGACACTAGATTACATATTTTATAAAGAAGAAATATCAAAGACTAAGCATCTTTACCAATTTAGTAGGGAAAGGATTCTCTGGTAGTTGTTGAATGTTGTCAGTTGAAGAAGACGCATTGATATGTTTAAAGAAGGGGGGAAAAAACAGAGAGAGAGAGAGCCGACCAAATCTACGACCTTTGTCACTAAGGCCCTGATACCATGAAAACTTCCACAACTCATGTGGAAGTGTTATTTCCACTAATTTCAGTTTAATGTACATCTCAATCTATTTTTTACCTAAACTGGGCTGGTAAAATAACCTATTAATCTACAACTAGTAAGAAGCTTAATAGAAGCCACTTGCACAAACTAAATCAGTTGCAGACCAACTAAATAATCAATATATGACAATTAACCAAACCAACAATTTTATAAGAAACTCCAGTTTAGCCTATGGTCAAGCTGGATTTTGAACCAGCTTTGGATGCGCTGCAGCATAGATAGAAGAACTGGTGTCAGGCTTCAAGTGGGAAAGGAGGTGTTGCACATCTGGACGCAA
Organism: Momordica charantia; assembly: GCF_001995035.1. Next base: position 19,416 of record NW_019104528.1, read on the forward strand.
ATTTTCCAAAGCTCTTCCTACAATAGCCAAAACTTCTTGTCGGGGCTTGCTGTTAGCTAGAACGGGCCCTCCCTGCCCTTCATAATGGATAACATGGTGGCTGGAAAGCAAAATGAGCATATTAGTATCTTCAAGCATATAGAACAAACCATTTGAGTACATTCATTTTGTTGGCACTTACAGAAAATCAATGAGGTCTTCTATTTCTGCGGCTTCAACTGGTACCGATGCTTGTGAGTTCTTCCCAAATACATCCACCATTATACTCAAAAGTGAGGAAAGAGTCTGGAGAACACTCAATCAAATTAGAAATACAAAAAATAAAATTCCTATCTAAATATATCATTAACCAATAAATTTGTGTTATACTAAATGATGTGTCATTGATAGATTAAACTAAATTCTACCCGAACTGCCAATGAGGAAGATAGAACTTTATCAAGCAATAACTGTTACAATTTTTTCACAATATCTCATACGGACAATCCAACAATAACCTGTAACTGTAAGAATCTTTAAAAAAATCATTTTTTTAATATTTATTGAGGGCGCTTCCAATTTCACACTACATTTCATATACTGTAGTCTTGTAAATTTAGGGCGCTTCTAATTTCAGCATGTATAAAGAAAGTTCGGTAGAATGACTCAGAAATTACTTTATGCCTAACTCAAACGTAAACTTCTTTTGTGATAAACAACGGTCATTAACCCACCTTGCAGAATAGGCTATGAGCATTTGCAAGTTTGGGGAGCAGTGGACCCGTAATCCGGAATACTATTCTCAGCATTGCCACCGATGTGATGGGCCTGAGATCCTTGATAATTACATGGGCCCCTTCCAGCCATTCCTGTGGGAGATTACTGAATAAAGAGTGAAGAAGTGCAACCGTGTTACCTGAAAAATGCAACAATATGTGAGAAAAATGAAGTTCTATGTTATCAAAGGGAATAAGGTTAATCAGTAAATAACATATAGCATACCAATAACCGTTGAGGTATTGTCTTGTGCCGCCCATGTTGGATCCATCAAAGAATAACCAACAGCAGAGTTTAGTTCTCCTAAGGATCTTGTAGTGTCAGACAACCACCAAGTTTCTTTTATAATGCGTGACGCCTCAAGATAAAGTTGAACATGAAATTCTTGGGGAAGCTGCGCCAGTAGAAGACCACATGCTTGGATCATCAGGCTCGAAAGCTGTTGGCATGTATACCCACTTCGTGAAACAAAGTTTGGAGTATTTATTCCAGATACTGAGGTATTCGATCTTCCGGCATTCAAGGAGTCTGTGCTTCCTCCGGAGGGAGATGTTGGTAATGCTGATCCTTGACCCATGCTATTTGGACCTCCATGTATGTTGTTGCTTGATTGAATTAGTGTTGGTTGTATATTGACAACAATTTGAACCAGCGATGACACAATCTGACCAGCTGAGACTGGGAGAGAAAGTAATTCTATGACTGCTGTTTCAAGAACAAGCTGAGTATATGTGCCAGGGTCCTGAATTTGATAAAATGCTTTCTGGCTCTCGGGAGCGGTTGTTGCCCCCGGTGGAGTTGTTCCAGGGGCTTTGTTGTGTGATGGACGCATTGAATTACTTGAATTATCACTTGCCGTTCCCAATTTTAATGTCTGTAACGAAGGTATAACATTATTTACTAGCCCCAACAAGAGGGTAGCAAAGTAATCCATAGGTGGGCACATGACAGAACCAGTTGACCCAATGTGTTGAGGGAATGACTCAGAAAATGGAATCTGAAACAAATTTGGTGTCAATGACAGGAAATAAGGAATAATATAAAAATTAAAAATAATACGTACATCACAAGTGAAAAAGTATAACAGAAAGTTACCTTGCTGATATCAAGTACATACAAAATCCGAACAATGAGCTTGTTAGGTAGGTGGCCATAGAAGTATGCAAGTATATCACGGACAAACGTAAATCTAAGAGGGTGATAGGCCAAAAATGGAGAATACATGGCCAGTACTCTGTCAGCTTGATCTACGGCATCATTTTCAATAAGTCTATAAACTATCAGTGGAATTACTGGAAGCAATCGGGCTGCAATATCGTCAAAAAATACGGGATACCTGCGACATCAAGATGACTTTTCTAATTAGAATCCTGATAGTGTAAGCTGAAGAATATGTGGAGAGTTCTGCCGGTAGATATAAAACAATGTAGGCGAAGATAACAATCAGGCTGAATTCAAGAGACCTTTATAATAGAAGTGAGCAGATCACTAAGCTATGCTTCAGTGAAAAGTTGTCACATTAACCCTCAGTCAACGAAGCAAAGAATACAAATATTTGGAAGATATATTCATGTAAATGACTAAGAAAGGAAGAAAGAAATTAATAAACATGAAAAGGAAAGGATGCAATGTTAAGATATGAATGTGAAAGGCTTCCTTTTTCTTTTCTTTTGAGGTCAAAATTACAAAAATGCTTCAACAATTTGGACCGAGACAAAGCCACCTAAAAAAAACGTTTCCACACAAAAGAGAATAAAGTTACATATTTAGAGACAGATAACTTATTCATTAGTTCATGAAGTAGACTTGGATAATAATTAATCTCAGATCCTTTATAAAATAGTCCATGTCCAAGCCTAACATGACGCAGCAACATTGAATTACAACCATCAATCATGAATTTCGAAGTCACCAACAAATGGAATGAATTAAAGATGTAAAATTCCTAGATAAGTTTTAAACTTCACAGATAAAAACGAAGCAACCTAACTCCTAAGGCACTTTAAAAAGTAAAAAAGAAAACAAAAAAGGAAAAAGGAGAAAAAGCAACCTGCCTTGAAATTGCCAATTGATTCATCAACGGGAAAAAGGCTATTTTAACCTTTTTAGTGAAAAAATTACCATTTTACTAGTTTGATTATGACGTTTCATAATTCACTGGATGTTATGAAGCAGGTCTTGATTAAGATTTAAAAGAAGTGTTTTGTTATATTAACTATGCAAGGCATAACTCAGTCACCTGTCCTTCCATGAAAGATGATTCCCAAGAGCCTTTTGTAAATCATTTCTTTTGAACACTACAGAGTGAAGCCAGTGTTCAGGGGAGCCCCGACTGATACGATATAGTTTCACTCGCTGTTGAAGCTCTTGTCTATCAAGTAGACTCATCTGCAACGCATAACATGTAGAAAGAAATCAGTTGATAGCAGTTTCGTTGACCAAGCATGAAGGAGAAAGTACAATATCACTATCAAGTCAGGAAAAGAGAATATTTCAAATAAACAAATGTTCTTAAGGAAAGGCTACAGCAGACCGTGGGTGGATATAGCAAATAACAGCTTATCCTTCTTCAAATTCATTACCTTCAGAGTGAAAAATAGGCAGAAAATTAGATTTTTGAAGGATCCTTATATTATTTAGAAGTGAAGACTGTTGGATAGAGGAACATCGTGTTTGTATTTGGGGTGTAGAAGAGGCATTCTTGACAGAGAATGGAAAAGTTGGAAAACTTGATAATTTTCGGCCAGAAACAAGAGAAGATGGGTGGATTGGTCCCTTGAGAAGTCAAAGACTTTCCCTACCAAATCAGCTTTCTTAAAAATTGGCAGAAACTTCCCAGAAAATTTAAGCTCCGTTGATTAAGTCTATCTGGAATTTCAACAAGGTTAAAGTTTTCCTTTCGAGTCTTGCCCATAGAAGTTTGAACACCCATGAAAAGCTCCAAAGAAAACTCATAAACTGGACCCTGTCTCCATCAGCCCACAGCCTCTATTTGAGGCAAGAGGAAAGTCTAGATCACCTCTTCCTCCATTATCCCTTTGCTTACAAAAGTGAGTTTTTCTTTTTTATGATGGAACTGGGAAATATCTCCCGTCTTCCAAAGAAAGTTGATGATTGGGTAATGGAAGTGTTTAATGGGAGGCGTCTGAAAGGCAAATAAAAAATTCTATGGAGATGTGCAGCTAGAACCCTTTTGTGGAGCCTTTGGAAGGAAAGAAATCAAAGGGTTTCTAACAACAACCCTTCTTCTAATCATTTTTTTCTTTCATAATAGTGTATAGATCCATGCTTCTTTGTGGTGTATCAATTATAGAAAAGTCTTTTGTAACTATAGTATAGCCATGATTATTCGAGATTGAAAGGCCACTCTGCTCTTTTGGAAGGAGGTTGTTCCTTCCTTTTCTCTTAATACAATCTTCGTTTCTTAAAAAAAATAATAATAATAATAAAATAAAAAAAAAGAAAGACAAATGTTCTGTATTTATTCTGAAGGATTGCATCCACATCCCTTCTAATCAATTATTGCTATTTATTTTTGTACAAAGACAATTTGCAAGTTTAAAAAGTAATAATGTATTCTGTTGATTATCCAATTCATATACTACGAGGTCCAATTTGGTCATAATACTCCGTCAAAGATTGTTGGAATGAGGAGCATCAGACTTGGGATCAAGCTTTGAGGAGGGGTCGTTTTGATAGAGAAACGGAAAGCTGGGTGAGGCTAGTGCAAAGGCTGGACTCGTTTGCCCTCGAAGAGATCCAGATGAGGTAGTTTGGCACCTTGAAGGGAATGGGCAGTTTTCTACCAAATCTGCTGTGCTGAACCCGATAGATTGCGACTCCACAAAACTTCAAGCCCCCATAATAAACTTTATTTGGAAGGATTCCATTCCAAAAAAGGTGAAGGTATTTCTATGGACCTTAGCTTACCGAGCCTTAAACACTTCTGAGAGGCTTCAAAAAGAAGTGCCCAAACTGGTCGATTTCTCCTTCGGCGTGCTGCCTTTGTCCGAGGGAAGTAGAATCTTTAGATCACTTGTTTCTTCACTGTAATTTTGCTTCTAAAGGGTGGCAGATTCTGTTTGATATTTTTGGGATTGCTGGCTGTATGCCGAGGAGGGTGGAGGACTGGCTGATGGAAAGCTTTTATGGTTGGCATCTCAAAGGAAAGACGTATTTTTTGTGGAAGTGCGCGTTCAGAGCACTTCTTTGGAATCTTTGGATAGAAAGAAATCTTTGTTTATTCAATTATTTGATGATAAGGCTAAGTCTTTTGATTCTTTTTTAATAGTGTACATATTACAGCATCTTGGTGGTGTCATAGAAATTCGAAATTCTTCTGTAACTACAACCTCTCTATGATCCTACAAGATTGGAGAGTGTTGATCGTTTAACTCCTTTTGGGAGGGGGTCTTCTCATCTCCCGTCCCTTTGGCTGTTTTTTGTGCTTTTATTAATGAAAGTCTCTTTATCCAAAATGGTTGAAGTCTTTTCAAGGGTGGTAGTCCTCGACTCCTCTATACGCGAACCCACCTATAGGTTATGACATTTAATGTGTCATCTTTTTCAGGAAAAAGGAAATCATAGCTTCACCAAGGCCGCACCCTAGTTTTATAACTTGTTCATGTCCCATACATGTCAAACACTCCAAAGTCCAACATTGCTGGACAGAATATTTTATCGAAATATCAATAAGGAAATACTGAAAGATACTACCAAGTTTGCCCCCTTGAAAACAAAGACTAAACTACCACAATATTTTGCCTACCTTCCCAATGTCGGATCCCTTTTATTTATAACAAGTCTCGAACAAACTATGTAGCTAATTACTATATTATCCCTGACTGTCTAGTCCTATTAGAGTGCTAAGTCTTCTTTTTTTTATGGGAAAAAAAAATGATGCATACAAAAGAGATATAAGAGAAAAGTAACAAACGGCGAGAAAATCATGCAACCTGTTAAATTTTGCATGAACATAATTGATTTAAATTCTTTTTTAATAAATTATGAGGTAATGCATGTCCATACTTGACATTACTAATAAGAAATTTACTAAATAATAAGAACCAAACATATCAAAATCAATCTCCAAATAACATATGTAACCTGTTCAAACTCAGTGACATACCGTGCACAATGATATTTCCAAAATATAGTAGCATATTATGCTATGCAGTCAAAATTAGAAAAGAAAAAGAGAGTTTGAAGGCATACCACTATGCGTAGAGCATTGGGATCATCATCACGGTCAATGAAAGCTAGGAGCAGAATGTCAAGAGGAAGTAATTCTTGAGTCCAAACGAAGAATGAAAGATTCGTGCAAACTTTAGGCAAAATATCCTGGAAGGGAAAAGAGATGGCCTTTGTCAGGCATCAGTAGCTTCTTTTCATTTTTCCCTTTCTAGTTCTTTCTTTCATAATTAAAAAAAGGTCCAAGCAGGATTATGGTATTACTCCATTTCTTCCTTCTAGTTTCCATTAGTTGATAAATAGAATTGGATGGAGATTTCTGATTAATAAAATTTCTACTAAATTAGCCGACTATTAAACATGAATAAACCACCAATGAATTTAAAAGCTTAAGCTGATGGGTTAATGTAAATTTAATCATTTGTATTGGATATATAACACTCCCCTCATTTATGGTAATACTCATGAATCGTTTCGTTTCCATGAATCGTTTGTATTGGATATATGTCAATGAATCGTTTCGTTTCCAAAAAAATTCATGGTAATACTCATTCATGGCATGTTGGGTCAAGGAGATTGTTAAAAGACTTTTAGTTAGTTGAATTTGCTGATCTTCTGGCCATTTTAAGAATGGTTTCAATTAGTGTAGAGGATGACCAACGTATTTGGTCTTTGGAGTCTTCAGGGTTGTTATCTGTTTCTTCACTAATTCACTAAGCAGAATGCATAATGCTTCTCCAATGCCAATAATCTTTTTGCTGCATTATGGAAATCGAAGTGTCCAAGAAAGGTTAATGTTTTTTCTTGGATTCTCCTTCATGGGAAGCTTAATACCGCAGATGTTATTTAAAAAAAGCTTCCCTCTTCTACTTTGTTGCCATCTATGTGCGTTCTTTGTAAGGAAAATGGGGAAGACTTGAACCATCATTTTTCCATTGTTCCTATGCTGCTATTGGGTGGTCCTATCTTTTTTCTCAATTTCGGATTGACTGGGCTTTGGACTACAGGGCAGAAGCAAATTTGCCTCAATTGTTACGTGGAATTCTTCATCCTTCATCCATGGTGCGGGCTTTGTAGACTAGTGTTGTGAAAAGTTTTCTTTCGGAATTATGGTTCGAGAGAAATTTGAGGATCTTCAAAGGAAAGCATAGACCGGCACTTGATTGTCTTAATTATGCTAAGTTCAAGACCTCTCATTGGTGCTCTTATGGATTCCTTTTTGAATTATTCCCCTATTCTTATTTTTAATAATTGGGGTGCTTTCATTAGCTCTTTGTA
>NW_019104528.1:46246-114491 GCF_001995035.1 Momordica charantia
TGTCGGTGAGTTGTTCGGATTTGCCTCGTCTGACGGCGCTGCGTGGGAAATACTGTTTCTGAAATCCTAATTCCTTAGCTTCGAAGAAACGACAAAAATTGAAGGGCGATGATGATTGTGGTTATCTGAAATCTTCAGCAACCAAATTCAGTGTTGAGAGTTGAGAGAGCAGTTTCGTGTGAAATTTTACACTGACACGTGTTCTTTTAAATTTTTAATTTATTTTTTAGATAACAAGTTGCACCTGGAAATAAAATACAAAAAAAAATAATAATAATACATAATTTTTTTTGTAGGCAACAAGTTTAGAGAGTAAAATTGTAATTTAATTTTGAAAAGTAGTGAGTAGTGTTGAAATTGTATTTTTTTCAATACACGACTCTACTTATAATAAAACAAAGTTGATTCCTAATTTTTTTTTTAATTCAAATTTTATTTTTAAACTCAAACGAATTGTATGGATGTGGAAAAACTTCAACCTTATAAATGTATGATTTTATTATCCTCAACTTAAATGAGTAGCTTAATTTTTTTCCCTTATGAGTTCAACCATACGTCGAGATGGGAATTTAATTTTCTTAACCTTTGGTCGAAATTGCAGTATAATGTCTAAACTAATTAAGCTTAAGTTATGCTCTCACTATGGTTTAGTTCACTTCTTTACTTTTTTATTTCATTCATGATGTGTGTCACACTTCTCGTTGGACAATATAATTTATGTGATAATTGTTTCTCCTAGTCAATTTGAATGGTTTTGAGCTCAACTTTCGACATGTTTCAACCTAACCTTCTATGACTTGATCTTGAAGATTAGTTGATTGCATTTATTGCTTCTTGATTTGTCAATAGTTTTCTAATATAATTTTAAAGATACACTAGTCACACCATTTACTAAAATTTAGTGTTTAATGTGATAAAATTAAAATTGATTGAGCAAGCAAAATATATTTTTATTTTTTTTTCCTTAAATTTATTTAGGTTAAATTGCAAATTTAATCGTTTTAATTGGAGCATTATATCTATTTAGTTCCATTGAAAATTTAGATAGTTGACATAATTCTAATTCTTTCATGGGCTAAATTGTGATGAAACTAAAAAAGTAGAAAGCTTTTTTATTTACTACCTCAAAACCAACCAAATCAAAGCATAAAAAAATGAAGTCTTACAACATCATAAATCATTGCTGTTGAACTGCACACATCAAAATTTCATAATCAGCAACTAGAATAATGCACAACTCACATCACAGCAAAGCCTGCACACTCTGTTTCTTAAACAAGGTTAAGTCAATGATACAACCAACAAGAGTAATGTTATGACTGAACCTGGTTGTTCTTGCTCATGACTTTAGCAGATTTTCCAATCATACGATCATATCGATGCCTGTTCTTCGAGTTTCGAATTGAGAAATTCAATCTTTTAACGATGTTCCACGAGATAGGGGCTCGACCGCTGTCTTGAAGAGAAGGATGTAAACTTTGTCTATTGAAAAATATAAGAAGCCACCCAGAGAATGCGTTACATAGGAACCGAAGCTAGTTCCCACAATGCAATGCCAAGCAGGACCATAGGAGGAATCAAATTCCTGAAAATTCAGTACAACCTCATTAGCATTAAGCTTTATCCTGATTCTTTTTTATGGGAGTTAAACATATGTATATCTACTAATCTGACGCAGAAATGCTTGATCATATAGCATTTAACGTTAACAAAAGTGAGGTAAACTAAGAAGCTACTGGAAATTGTGTATAAACTCATAAAGCTGAAATTTTGAAAATTTTGTTATCCATAAGTGTTTGGAACTTGCACACATCCTTACGGAACAACCGCCTAACCTTACTACTTTGGTTGACCAAAGAAACTCATAGTATATTAAATCATAAGTAGGTGAACACTATGGTTTGAATCTATTTCCTCTAGTCCTTTACTTTATTCACTGAATTTGTCAACATGTTTATTTTGTTCAGCTCGAATAATTTGAAAAGCGTACTTAAAGAAACAAGCACTTTTAAGATATTGAACGAACACTTTCAAGTATTCTCTAATCAAGAATGGAGGCTTAGCTCAAAGGAAAAGGGTCCCAACTTGAACAAACAGTGGACTTTGTCCCAATCACAAGAACATGAAGCTTGATGGTTTCATACTTGTAAAGAATTATTTTGTTGTCATGAATGCTCTGCCCAAGCCATTTTAATGATTATGTTTTCATGTGGGGTTGTTTTGCAAAAAAAATGGTATGAAAGCTTTTGATATTTCACAGATTTAAAATATACTCTTTGACCATCATTACTTTTCAACCCAAAAAAATGTCTAAAAAAATGGTCAAAGAAAGCAAATCCCGCCCCCCACAAATCCTCCATTTCATAGGGTCAATGTTGAAAATTTTGAAATTGTTAAGAAATTGTGCTCAAAACAGTCTTTGCAGTTGTTATTCCTTATGAAATTATAAATTTACATGCAGTAATTTCAATGTGCACAAGACTATTATTGAAAACAATTACGAAACAAAATACAGAAAAATGTTCACAAGACAATTTTTCAAAAACAGTCTTGAAGTTTTTTAGCTGAAGAAATAGGACAGAAAAGGGAGGCCAGAAAGAATTGGAACCGATATAGATAAAGCTGATATTTCGGAGGACTAAAACACGTGTCGTATACACATAACTACATAACAAGCAAAAAATTGGCAAATTCAGGGGGAAAATTAGTCAGATAAAAGAAGAATAAAATAGCCTCCTCTTAAATATATTGTTCAAATATAATATCTAGCCTTTGACAATGACCAGAATCTCCTTGTTCAGACAAGTTTTCTGGAGAACCAGAGAACAGTCAGACGACATAAGGTAGCTGGCAAGTGTCAGTAGAGGATGCCCATCAGCTACCACAAGTTAAATAGCTTGGATGGAATTGAATTAATGGTGGGCAGCAAACTCCTACTGGAATTGCCCACGTCCACATCTTCCATGGCATCCCATCCTCTCTTCCTCTCTCTCGGTCTATACAGAAGGACAAGCCTAGAGAGACTCTATAGCATTAAAGAACATTTAATTTGCTACCCACAATTAGAATTGAGAAGCTAATCCCAAAGTTTCGAAGTGCTCAAATCAGGCAACACATACAGAGGATACAGAGGAGAGCCAGTGAATTAAATTCAGAGACTCCTTCAACTGCAGAGTAACCTAAAACAGAAACAAGTGCAGTGAATGAACAAATAACCCCATTAACTTTCTAACCAAATTTGGGGAGATCCCAGAAATCTCAGACTCAAAATGCCATGTTTGTACCAAAGAGGCATTTTATCAAACACATGCCGGACACTCCAGTCAAACCAGTCCCCGAGAACTTTCTCTAGCCCAAAATCCGAAAAGAAAACTAGACAACGAAGCTGCACTTATCAAACCAGAGAAGAAAATCGCAACCATGAAAACGCATTTCAGAACCAGAAACTTTTTATTTTACCTTTTTAAGGGCGAGAGCGAAGCGTTTGCTATCGAGTTTGCCGGGCATCGAGTCAAGCAATTCACGAGCGCAGCTGAAAGCGCGATTCTGCAGAGGAAACGGCATATCGGAGGCTCTAACACGAATGTTGAGACGATCGCGCTCCTCTTGCTGCTCCACCGCCTTCTTCTTTTGAATGAGGCCGTTAAGAAACTTGCTCCGCCGCTCAAGCTCCATCTCCGCTCCCTCCATGACCCACCCAAACTATAATCTCATTAAATAGGGGGAAAAGAATCTTTCGCAAGAATCTCGCCTTCTTCTTCTTCTTCTTCTTCTTCGGAAACGCAGAATCAGAAGAATGAAAACGCCAAGCCCGTAACTTGTTTGACGAAATGTCTGGGAGAAGAAGAAAGCAGACAAGGGGGAAGGGGAAGAAAAAGAGAAACACTGGCGCTAGAGAGGAAGACAAGGGGCTATGGAGGGGCGTTGGAATTGCGAGACAAAATGAAAAATTTGAACTTTATTTCGTGGGATTCTGTCTTTGAACCACAGCATCGGTCAAAGACAAAGTCCAACCAAATTCGCAGTTTCTGATTGGTCATTTGTGCTTTGATACCGACCAAAACCCAACTTTCTTTCTTTATTCATTAATTTATTTTTTTTTTTTTTGAAGTTTAAATTATCAATGAACTCTCAAAGGGAAATTGAAAAACCTAAACTCTTGAACTATATGACAATCTCATCCATCAACTTCTTAATTAAGCTATTAAATATTGCAAAATGCACAAAGAGGGAATATTACAATCAAATTCTGAACTTGAATACTATACAGAAATTGTATTGGATAGCTAAACTTTTATACCTATTTACAAAAATATCAACCACCTTTGTATTTTGTAAATATGGTAAAATATTTGAATTTTTATTTTCGAAATTTTTATTATTCCAATTTTACCCTTATGATATCTGATATACACCTAATGTATATTTGATATACGCCAGATGGATGTATATCTGATATACGTCCGATAGATGTATATCTGATATACGTCTGATGTATTTCTGGTATACTTCCGAACTACGTTTGATGTACATCCGATGAATCTCTGATATACACCAGATGTACATATTATACATCTAATATACATCTGATGTATCTCTAATTTATGATATACTCAATATATTTGTAATAATATACCTATGTATATCTTATATGATATATATCTGATGTATCTCTGATGTACATTTGATGTATATCAGTGACAATATTAAATATATTTGTAACTAATATCTGATATACATCAGTAGATATCAGTACAGATGCATCAATGTTAGATATCAATAGATATCATGGTTATATCAATGGTAAATTAGAGACATATTAAGTATATATCATAGATGCATCAAAGTTATATTAGTGGTAAATCATATAATCATATGAGAAGTTATATTAGTGGTAAGTTAAAGACATATCAAGTATATATCACAGATATATAAGTGTTATATCAACATGGTAAATCAATGGTAAATTATATAACCATATAAGAATCTATATCAGTAGAAATCATAGTTATATCATATGTACATCAGTGGCAAACCATATTAAAATTTATATTGGTAGATATCATAAATATATCATAAGTAAATCAATTTTATATCAGTATTATATCAGTGGTATATCAAAGGCATATCAATAATATATTACACATATATTAATGGTAAATCAATAAATAGTAAATAATATAATGATATAAGAAGTTATATTAGTAGATATCATAGTTATATTAATGATATATCAGTTGTATATCAGTAGTAAATTAGATGTATATCAAGTATGTATGTATGTATGTATGTATGTATGTATATATATATATATATATATATATATATATATATATATATATATCAGTGCCATATCAATAGTATATCAATGCTATATATATATATATATATCAGTGCCATATCAATAGTATATCAATGCTACGAGGGTAAATTTGACATTTTATTATTGGACCTCCATTTTTTCTAAAAAATTTGCTATATTTGCAAATTTAAAATGTAGATACTAAATTTGTTACTTCTTTAAATTTTTTTTATCATATTTGTAACTGCCACGGTACTATAATATACATTGAAGACATTTTATATATTATATAGCCTTATTTTTATTTTAAAACTTTTTAATGGCTTGGACTTCGCATTTTCATAAACACTTATTCTACTTTTTAATGTTTTGGCCTTCACATTTTCATAAACGCTTATTCTTATAAATGTGATTGAATTATGGTGAGGTTTTATTTAACAAAAAAATTATTTATATATTTTATATTTTGATATAAAACTAAATTTATGTGATCTAATTGAACACAAGTTCACGTAATGTTACATAACATGTGAATTGCATATAAATTATGAGATCCATTGTTATTAAATTAAAATTTTAGTCATTAATAAGAAATAATATATAAACCAAGGCAATATTTTGTAAAGTAGAATACATTTCAATGATTAATATTGCTTTTAAGTGTGGTAATTCAATATATCTTGAAAGTGAGTGTCTACATAATAGAGAAAATGAATATTTAGAGGAGAAAAAAAACTTAGCAACTTTTTCCAATCTAAGCCAAATCCACACGCATGTGAGACCTATAATGGTTGGCTAAGGCAAAACATATGTCACGTCAATCTCTGCACTAAAGTCGATAACTACCTACTTTAAACATGAAGCATGCCAACTATCTAATTTGAGGTGTCGTCTTTTTTTTTTCCTTTTTAGTACAGCAAATGTGAGAATAGAGATGTGAACATTTGACTTCAAAAAATAATTGAAGTAAGGATTGACTTGAATTCATGATTATAAAACTTTTTAAACGTCTAAGTCACATGATGATGAGTTAGATTCGACCAAACAAGAATATCTCATTCGAGAACGATCCATCGATTGAGTTACATGAAGGTTAAACGATTTGTTACATTGAAAGTGATTAGTAAGAAAAATAATGAGAGTATATGGTCGAAACTCGAGTATTCAATTTCACTTGCAAAAAAGTTGGGGGAAAAACTTTAATTTTTTTGGTTGGTTTTGGATTTTAAAGCAAAGGTTGCGTGCTGGTCAAAGTGGAGACAGCGTGGCTCCAAGCCTGTTGGTCAACCAAACGGCAATTGCGGGAAAAATATGGGAAAAAAAGCAAAGATGGGACAGTCTCTTCCACAAACACACTTTTTTATTGGTCTTACAAGTTACAAACCAATCTCTTGGACCACGTTTGGTTGCTCCAATTCTTTACGTATAGTGTAAGCATTTATTTCTATTATTGGCGATGTTGAACTCACCTATTTGATTGAAAGAAAAAAAGAAAAAGTTGAAAATTGATTGAAGCTAACAAAATGGATGAAAATTAAATTCAATCCACAACTTACTAATTTTACTTTTATAGTTTGTAGTATCGACTTGATATTAATCTAATTTTTTGATTTCTACTTATATTCATATCTATAAATACTAGTTAAATTATATTTTTTTGTCATTGCAATATGATCGAATGACACAATTCCTATTGATTAATGAGATTCGCTGGAACATGCAAGAATAGAGAATACACCTGGGTGTGGTGCATTTAAGCATGGTGAGAATTAGGATATAATAGACTTGGTTTATGGAGCACGAAAATTGAAACTATATTCATATCACAAATATCAAATTAATTTTGTTTAAGAAAATTATATAAACCAAATTCAAACTACAAAGATCAAATTTTGGGTAAATTTTAACATATAGATCTACCATAGAAGTACCAAGTTATTTATAAATATTCAAAAAAGCAAAACTTTATATTTATCAAAAAAAAAAGAAAAGAAAAGAAGAAGAAAGAAAGAAAACAAACAAACTCTATAGTTTAGCATTTCATTTTAATAACTTAAAAGGTGTCAGAGTCATAGTATTAAACATCATTCGACATGTCGGTATGTTCATCGACATTTTCATATATCTATGAATTCGATGGATAAGTCGACACTTCCATCATATTACAAAAAGATCGACAAAATATAAAAACATCAACAAAATGTCACTGATATATACCTAATATTAAGAAAAAAAACTTCCCTCTCTAACGGTGAGAAGTATTGTGCTTCTTATCTTCATGTGACCCGGTAAAAAGAAGATAATTATTGGTTTTTTTAATTATTATTTTAAAACTTATAATTTCTTCAAAATCTCCTCAAATCTCTTTTAATTCTTTTTTTAGATTTGGTTGGGAAGATCGTCCAAACAATCTAAAAGAAGAATTCAAAGAGATTTTGAGATATTTTAATATAAAGGAGCACAATGCTCTTGGTTAAGGAGGGAAGTTTTTTCCTAATATTAATAACTTTAAATTTATTTATAAATAAAATAATATTTATTTATTAATTTAAATATTTTTTGCGATTTTTTAATTTCTCTAAATTTTATAGAAATATACCTCGACGTTGATGTTTTATCAATATTTTCATCAATATTTTTATGAAATTGAAACTTCGATATTTTCACATCGACATTTAAAACTTTGGTTAGAGTTGCGAGACTGTAATATATAAATATCCATTAAATTTCAATAAGCCATTTTTTAGTGCACTTCAATACAGAATAATTTCCTTGCCCATGAAAAACAAAGAACATTCGATAAGTTATAATCAAAAGAGAAGGCATAATAATTAAATTCAAATTATAGGGTAGAATTATAATTTAACTACAAATAAATAAATATTATAATAATGAAAGCGTTTCTTTTTTCTCGCTTGATTACGAAACATTTGGAATCTTTTGAAAATAACAACGGCAGGGTGACCTTTGCGCACCACTACAATCCCCCGTACAACGTTTTTCTTCTCTCCTTTTTCTTTTTTCCCTTTTTCTCCCTCCCTTCTTTTACTTTTCCCCGAGGGATCCCCAAACTCAACGATGGGCCGAAAAGTACGCGAGTAGGCCCACCAAAGGCGCGTTGATATAGGTCGTGGGCTCGGACTCTTGAAAAAACGGCCTCGAATCCGGAAACGCATCCGACACGTTGGGCCCACCTACCACCGCTCCGACCAACAGGTTCGGGTTCGGGTTCGGGCTCAGGAAATACCTGGAACCCGCCTTGCACCCGATCCGGGCCGGGTGGGCCTGAACCGACGGAAGCGAACTGGCCCGATGATGGATCCTCAGCGGGTAGCGTGCACCGTATCCAACCATGTACGACATCCGCAGCGGATTATCGCCCAGAATGTAATCCACCTGGTGGGACCCACACCAAAAAAGAAATTCCAAAAAATAATCAAGAAATCAGAAATTGGAAAAGGTAACTTTTATGTTCCCAATTGGTCAAAAGTACTGCGAGGAAAAACTGTGGGGCCTACGAAATCATAGCCGTTAAATTTGTAAGCATCTAACGTATAGAAACACAGACAAACGAAACAGCTAAACCTCAGACGAGACAAACTCTAGCCGTTGATTTCTTTTTTTCTATTATCGGACCTAGATTTTGGTCCCCACAAGTTTTATGGCCAGAGAATTTGGACATGATAATAATTAATTGCGAAAAGTTATTACTTAATAAATAAATTTATGGGTTAGAAAATTAATTATCTAACCCCATACCGAGATGTCTCGTCTGTGTGATTGAGATGGGTGTATCTATATATATTTCAAAATACAAAAATTCGGTAGTTTAAAAAGTAATAAAAGAATGATAGTTCTGGAGGGTTAATAATGTTTAATAAACATGATTATGTAACTTGTAAAACATACTTATAATAATACATGATCAATGACTCGGTAAAAACTACTACGATTATGGATTTTAACAAAATTACTCTAATATTTTCAATTTCAATATAATGACAGAGAGTGATCGTTGGTCTGGTACTAGCAAAGTACTATTGTATTACTGTAGTACTAGAAATTAGAAGAACCTGGTGTTTGGCGAGTTGTCGAAGCATGGTGGGGGATGCTGAGAAAGCTCCACATGGCACATTCCTATTGGCGTGGCTAAGGTAATTGGAATAAGCCAGGAGTAGGAAAGACAGGGAGGTAACATGCTGCATGTTACTTCCTCCGGCCTTGAATATCAAGCCACCTTTTCAATCCAATCCAAAAACCAAAATTAATAAATAAACAAATAAATAAATAAAAACCAGCAAAAGAGAAAGAAGGTTTCAATGTACCAGGAGAATATTGAACTTGAGGATGAGAAATTCCAGGAAGAACAGAGCAAATGAACTCATCGGCATTTTGCCTAAAAGACGAGAAATATTCCGCTCTACCCATCAACACTTCCTGTCATTTTTCGAAATTTCAGATCTCATTTGATAATCATTTATTTTTAATAGGTAAAAAAGAAGAACAAAAATTATTTATAGGTCGCAATCAAACAGAAGAAAAGTGAGTTTGGGTAAGGGAAGAGAAATAATGGAAGGGAACCACATGTGAAGGAACTATAACTTCACAGACTTTAGGCACATGAATCCACCAGTAACCCACTGATCTGGGGGCCCCACATGAGGCAGCGAAAAGACACTCTTGCCCATCCCTACAGACTGAAGATTCAGACACTTGGAAGCAGTGGCATTGATGACCTTTCACACCCAACTTTCTGACTTTTGAAGAGGGTATCCCCAATGGGGATGGGGCAGAGGATAAAATGGTTCCCCACATTTCAAAGCCTTAAATTCCATGCCCTTATCATTATCATCAGCAGATGCAATTATTAAAATATAAAGAAAAAAGAATAAAAAACTTTATCCAATAATAAAAGTCCCAAATTATTTGTTTTTCTTTTCCATGTATGTGAAATTATTCCTTATTTGATTGCATCCAAAGTGCTATTCATTGCCAACTAACATTCCTTTTCCTCCAAACAGACAACTACATCCCTTCTTCCAATCACATGCATCCCTCCTCATTCTCCCTATTCTAACATATCAATCATCTTTCAATATATATATATATGAGCAAAAGTTAATTGAGCCCATCCCTGTCACTTCTAATCTTAGTAACGAAGGAATGTAGAATCAAATGAGAGAGTCTTTAACCACCCATCCTACCAAACTAAGGATCTCCTCCAAAGTTTATGGATGTCATATCAAAATATCATGACATGTCAAATTTGTATAGATAAAAAATTATCTAAATTGTTATTGAATAAAGGTCAAATAAATTATTTGGACCCGATAAGTAAAGAAAACTTCTCCTATCTAACCCCTAAAATCAGCTTGCTAATAATATGAAATCATTCTTAATTTTCAAGGGGGAAAAAACCTTACACAAAAAAAGTTAAAAATTTTAAGTGTAAATTTAAAAGGGGTATGGATATGGATTTATATTTTCCCAAAAAGATGGTAACGAGCAAACCCCGGAAAGCCACGTGGCGGTCGAGATCAGCCACGTGATCAGCATAAAAAACCAAACCGAAAAGAGGGAACGACAGAGCGGAGTGAGAGTGGAGACGACACAGAGAAAGAACAAAACGACAGGATCGCATAGATTACGTGCGAAGATAAAAAAGTGAAAAGTAATAGGATGATTATTAGCAGGTGCAGGGGGGGAATTAGTTGGAATGATGAGGGTTAAAAGAGTAAAATCGACCTTGGAAATGAGGACGTTAATTCCCGCGTGCTTGTTATCCCAACCAAACTCGTTGATGGTATCCCCAGCTCTGAGCACCACCTCGTTCTTGAAAATGTATTCTCTGTACTCGCGCCTTCTCGACGCCTTGTGCAACCACGCCGCTCCCCAAAGCAACTCGTCCTGTAATTGGTCAAACGCCATTTCCACATTAAATCACCACCATTCGTTTCAATCAAACGGTCGCCATTGGGCGGTCATACTTTACCTGGTAACCGTTGTTGTCACAGTAAAATGGACACACCGCCCTCCGCAAACTCCCGCTGTACGCTCCTCTGTGCCTGTCAGCAAACTCGAATACCTACAACAAAATGGGAAAAAAAAGTTTAATTTTTTTTTACTGCGTACGGTAACTTGTATAAAAAACTAAATAAACATTTCTTAAGACTAAAAGATCAACGGTTAATTAACTACTATATCTATATTTTTAATGTAGAGGGGTAGAAAGGTAAAAGAGAGAGAGAGATGGGGGGAGGGATTGGGTGTGAAAGCGATGTACCGAAACGGCTCGATTGAGGAGCAATCGGGAGTAAGAGGGGTCACGTGATCTGAAGACAATGGAAGCAGCGGCCAAAGCAGCGGCGGTTTCTCCTGCCACGTCAGAGCCAGGGTGGGCCCCATCGATTTTATAAACCGTACGAAGCGTATCCATGTCCTCGGGCCTCTCCCAGCAGTTGTGATCGGAGTAAGGGTCTCCGACCTGAACGAAAACCACTCCCGGCACCGCCGTCGCCTTCAGAAGGTAGTCCGTCGCCCACCGCACCGCCTTCACCGCATTCCCCAACTCCGATCCCATCACCCGCCCGAAGTCGATGATGCTCCACGACAGAAGCGTCGTCGTGAACGCCATGGGAAACCCGAACTTGATGTTGTCGCCGGCGTCGTAGTACCCGCCGCTCAAATCCCTCTGCAACAAAACACAAAAACCGTTAACCCCTCCAAAAACAGAAACGTAAGAACATCAGAGCGCGCGAATGCGTACTCCGACGGTGGCGCCGTCGTGCAAGGCGGAGTCGCGGCGCCATTTGAGGCGTTGGTCGGGGGGGAGCTTGCCGGAGCGCTGGCCTTCGAAGAAGAGGATGCATTTGCGGAGGGCGTCGTGGTAGTCGTGCTGGGCGGTGGCCGGAGGTGAGAGGAGGAGGAAGAGGAGGGAAATGACGGCGGCCGGAGAGTAGCGGAGAGACGTTGGCGCCATTTCGGAGTGAAGTTTGGAAATGATGAGGAGAGGGAGGGGGAAGCACATGCAGAGAACACAAGGTTCGTGCTTCGATTTATACAGGAAAAAGAAAACAGAAAAAAAAGGCGTCATTGGATTCCAGAGGTTTCGCCAAAGAGGGGACGCCACGTGGAGAGTCGTGGTAGGATGATGATTTCGGGTCCCAATGCGAGACATTCTTGACCGGGTTTGACCTCCCAATCGGGTCGGACTCGAACAACCCACTTTTTCTGTATCTCTGCTCTGTTGCCTTCTTGGGTAGGGTAATGATTTTTCATCCCCTCTTTTCTTTTATTTTTTAACAATAAAATTTAGGTGTTTATTATCCGCAAGTGTCTATATTCCTATTTATTTTATTACCGTTAAAATTGATAATTATTTATTTTATTTTTCCCATCTTTCTTTGTGCACTCATATCTTTTACATGATACTTTTTTCCGATAATAGTAGCCTTCGATAAATACTTAAGTTTTTCTCATGTTTTTTTTTATTCAAAATGCAAAAACCAAAACGTTAAACATTGATATTTGGTTGATAAACACTGATAACTGCTAAAAATTTAAATTGGGAGCCCTTCATTTTTTCAAGGAAGTATAAACAATATCTCTTTTTTTTTCTTCTATCTTACCTGTCAAAATTTGAATGATAAGTGTTCATCAATCACCATTTAAATATTATTATATAGTAATTGACTATTTATTTTTTTCTTAAACAGAGTTGGCTATTGGATTAAATAGCAAGATTCATTCTCAAACTTGTATGTTTAAGTTGAATAAGATTTTGAAATTTTAATAGTGTGTCTAAAAAATCTTTTAGTTTTATTTTAATTATTTGAGATTTTATTTTTATGTTTAATAGATTCCTAATTTTTCTGATAGTAATTCACTCTGGTTAGTTAAAAAGAAAAAAAAAACCAACAAAGATTGTTGGAATTATTATGGAAATATAGGAAAAGCTTCATACTATTTATATTTAATAAAATAATATTGGTTAAATTATAAGTTTTATCTCTAAATTTTTAGACTTGTGCGTAATAGCTTCTTGCACTTTAATCAACGTCTAAAATTTTCTTAAATTTTAAATTTTGTGTAATAGGCCACTAGACAAGTGTCTAATAGATCCCTAAATTTTTTATTTAAGCTATACGATCTATTCGATAATTTTAAAAGTTCATGACATATATAAAATTAAATTTTGTGTCAATAGGACATTTACTTGTATTATATAGATTCGTATATAATTAAAAAAAATACTAGATCAATGATTTACTAAACATCAAATTGAAACTAATAATAATATAATAATGTATTATATGTTTGAGTGGGAAGGAAATTAGCAGATACTTCACAACAATATATATATTTTTTTTCAGAAAACTACTTTTTTTTTTTTCCTTTTATGCCAGGCCTCTAAACTATGAGAATTTTTTTGTAATTTTACATTCAAATTTACGATTTACATTTGGTTGTAATTAAACTCAACCACCATTCCCTTGTTGTTAGGGTTTAATTACAATGCGTGGTAGCTTTTGAAGGTAATTGTTTAAATTAAAAATTAAAAAATATAATGTTTTTCTAATGAATTAAAAAATAGAATTGAACTTGTATAATTGTAAAGAAAAACAAAATTTTGCAACTTAATTATTTTTTTAACAATTTATTTTTTCAAAAAAAGAGGATAAGCGTGATGAGGCCGTGAGGTGGGAGAACGTGAATTGCTACATGGTGGTGTAGGCACGGGTGTAGAGAAAAGATAAGGTTACGGGAAGGTGATGCACCGACGTATTGATGGATGACACGTGGAGGAGAGTGCCGTAAATGACTGCTCGAAAAGACGACATTTCCTTTGCGGAAAAAAAAAGAACAGAGAAAAGAGGACCTTTTTCTTCACTACAACGCTTTAATAAAAAATTGGAATGGACATTAATCAAAATAAAAATATTATTTATTTAAGGTTGTTTATTTGAAATTTGTAAAATTAAATAAAAAGTCTATTAATATCATTTATTAAAATTATTTGAAATAAAAACAGGAATCAAGTATATAATTATTAATATAATTCTTTTTTATTTTTAGCTAATTATAAGTACATTAACTAAAGAATATGATAATAATTTTTTTAATTAAAAGAATAATAAAATTTTATTTTAGTAGTATTATTATTTTATTGATAATTTTATTTTTATTTTAACGACTCATTTAATATCAACAAATAATGAATAATAAAAGTAAAAATACATCAATTAAAAAATATTAATATAATTTTTATGAGAAACAACCATTATTAATATAAAAAATCATTAACTTTTATTGTTATAAGATTTAATAATAATGAATTTATTAATATCAAAGTAAAAATAAATAATTGATAAACTAAATAGAACATCTTTTTCAAAGGGATTAATTAAATAGAACTTTATAATATTTTATAATAAAATCACATAAGATTTAATAAAGAAAAGTAAAATAGTAAAACAGTTAATTAAAAAAAAAAAAGAAGCTATTGAGAGACAAGGTTATAAAATAATTATTAACAAAATATGACAGAGATGTCATTATTTAAGGCCGGACAAAAGCGAAAATTTTTGTCAATTCTTAATAATAAGTGCTATGTAACCATATTGTTACATGAGACGTATATCATTTTGGAGGTTGGGAAAAATAAAATAAGATATGGTATCTGTACTCATGAATTTTGTAATGATTTTGTCATGGTAACGTTTTTTTAATAATAATTTTGTTAAATGTATTTTTAAGGAAGGTAGTGATTAAACTTTTGTATTTTGGTCCTTTCCAAAAAAGAAAAAAAAAACTTTTATATTTCGGTTTAATAGTTATGATAATATTGAATTGGTGTTTTTTTGTTATACATAAATATGTGAAGTGAAGATCGTTCATGAAGTTTTGATTGGAGATATAAATTTAAGTTGATTTTTTTTCTTTTTATAAGATGAATTGATTCTAATGCATTTTAAAAAAAAAAGTAAAAAGAAAAACTTATTTTTATGAATGAAGGGCTTCAACATGGTATAAAACAAAAAGAAATCCGTGACAAAATTGGAATTTTTTTTGGCCGGTTTTATGGAGCGAAAAGACATGTACAAATGAAACAAATTGATAAAAAAATCTCTAGTGGAACTGATTATAAGAACCCTTAATAGAATTAGAACCTTTATAAAATAGAGCGCTAAAACCTAGAATTCAAATTGTATTAGCTAGAACGAACTACCTTGATGATCAATATCAAAAGTAGAGAAAACTTGTTCATAAACTTAAAATTCGAACCACTCCACAAGATAGCTAGATTAAAGTTACTTGAATGATCCTAGCATGCAAATCTAACACTCGAGAATTGCAAAGAAAAACAAGTTCTAGGTTTTTGAAGCAAAATTGCAACTTTCATTCAATCAAATGTTTTAAAGTTTTATGATGACCATAACTAGCTAAATTGTAACTTAAAAAACCGAGATTTGAATCCAAGATTTGAAGTCTTAGTTAGCTTTAAAAGTCTTTGTAACCTCCCCACAGTAAATGAAGCTTCACTTGATGTAGTTTGAAGTAGCTTGAAGTGTAGTTTCATTATTTGGTGGTTGACTTGTACTAAATAAAGCTTGAGATGCACTTTAAGTTCATTTAATGAAACTTGAGTTTCTTGAAATCCCTTAAGCTCTACGTGGAAGATATTGAGTTGAAAACCTCTACCTCTCTCTTGATCATCCCTAGCCGAGTTCACTAACGGTTGAACATGAGAAAGTAAAGCTTGTGGAAACTTCTTGGCTCTTGATCTTATTATGGATCCTTGAGGCATGACAATGAATGTTCCTTGGTTCACTTCACAAACACTCTGATGTTTAAGTCAATAAGAGTCCGATCTGAAGTCTCAAGTCGAAGTTCAAATCGTGAACATGAGATTAGAATGATGCTTATTTATAGGAAGTCAAATGATAGCAACATCTCGACCATTTAATTGTACTTTTGAAAAATTAGTTACACAAGGACGGAGTATCAGGTCCTTAAAGTCAGAATATGGTATTACCTTTGACCAAGTGAAGTTTGACCGAGCTTGCAAGCCACCTTTTGGTTGAGCTTCAAAGTTGGTCAGGTCGGTCGCTTCGAGGTTCTGAAGAAAGATCTTAACATACCAATCTTTTCTAGCTCTCTACATGACAAGTCTATTTTTACCCTCTAACAACCACACAGTCAAAATATAAGTATTTAGGAAGCATTTTTTTTAACTTATATTTTATGAAAAAAGATATTTGTACTTTTATAGTAAGTAGATAAGACACTACCATTCTAGAAATCGATGTTTGATCTCTCATACTCGCTATACACTTAATTCATTAAGCTTATTTTAGTCCTAAATTTTTAATTTCATTAAATCAAATTTTAAACTTGAATAAGTGATGAACTGCTAATATCTTCTCAAAATTAAATAAAAAAATTAGTCATAAATCAACCAATAAATTATACAAAACACTTCAATCAAACCATAGAAATGTCCAAGACTGGTCACAGAATGAAGGAGGTGAAAAGAGTAAAACAGTAAAATATTCAAATATGGCGAAAAAAAAAACAGGAAAATCAATACTCGTGAAAATAATTTCATCCAACCTCAATAATAATCACAACTATCTACAAATTTTGTTTTTATAAAAATGGAACCTTAACATTTAGAACATTAATTTCACTTCTCATTGGGGTCTTAATTTGATAAAATTGAAATTTTAAGATATTGACTGGGAGAATCAAATACAAAATTTAGCAACCCACCTAAATTATCCTTTATTTTTTAATAGAGTTAATGTCTTCCAACAACTGTTTTAAAAACTTATTTTTACAAATGTTTCCAATTTTACATTTTAGATTTTTGCTGGTAGGATTTTTTTATAATACCAATTTTTCCCTTAATTCACTCCTTCGTATATTAATGAGATTAGTACATGAAATGTCTATATTAATTACAAAAAGATTATCATGATTTCAATTTCTAAATTAATTAACGTGTGGATTTACCCATGATTTCAAATTCAAAATAATTGAAAAATATACCTACAATTTAATGATATCATGAGGTATAACATCAAAAGTTTTCAACAGCAACAAAAAGCAACAGAACTGGATTGTATCCTTGCAATTTGATATTTAATAATATATATAAAATATATTTGGATATAATCTTTAACTATTAAAGTCTCAATCTCATATAAATTTATATAGTGTAGATATATATTATATTCCGCATATAACCATTAACCTATTCTATCAATTTAGACACCTTTATTATTATTAATTGCTCTTATTAACATTAACCTAGCAAATGCAATCCAATACAATTACAAGATAAACCTATATGATAAATATAAAATATATCCGACTATTGAGTTCCTATAACTACCAAAATGGTACTTAGTTATAGATATATATTATATCTGCATGTTCGGGATAAGGGGACGGCTCGAATGGTCGATGGGCGGCCGACGACGAAGAAGAAGCTACAGTCTGTTATGGGTTTCCGGTCTTCGACTAAAGATGCACGGTCGACGACCAAACGTCGTGATAAACGCATGAAAATAATGGACGGGCGACTGGAGACGAAGGAGAAGCTAGAACGGTATGCTCTGACGACGAAGAAGAAGCTTCAGCAGACAGAAACAATGGTGGAAGGAAGGGTTTGTGGAATGAGACCGAACGGAAGAAGAAAGGTGGGAAGAAGGCTTTTGAAAATTTGGAATAATGGAGGATTTTGTAGATTTGGGTAGTATTTTGGGGATTTGATCATTTTTATTTTTGGAAAGAATAATTAAGCAAAAATTAAGAGATTTAAAATGTAACCTTCCAAATAACCAATTTGGTTGTGTACTAATCCCTTCTTAATAAAGAGTGTTTTCTCAGCCCAAAACCATAAGTCCTAAAAGGCTTTAAAATATATGGGTCAGGCCCAGGCCCAGGCCCAGTTTAATGCATCAGGAATTGGACTTAATCCGGTCTGTAGCATTTTAAAGAGATATGGGTAGGAAATGGAACATGGACAATCTCTAATTTGAATCACATAGTTTTTAATTTTATGTACTAATGTTGGAACACCAAAATAGAATATTTGGAAGTATATGAATGTCGAGGTACAAGAAAATATAACTAACTTATGGTGTGATTGATAATACTAATAGGTGTTCTTGACAAAGTACTTTACTTATTAGCATTCTACTATCCAAACAAATCATTTTTGATGTTTAATTTTATACCATGTATTTTTAGAGTGTTTCATGATCCAAAATCACTCCAACAACTTTGAGGTGCTTTTTATTTTTTCTCAAAAACATTTTATATTAGTTTTAAACCTAGGAATTTTAAGTGGAAATTATTTTTGTTGCGTAACCGCGTCAACTGCACTCTCAAACACAACCTTAGTACTTAAACTTATTTTTATAAACATGCCCTTCATTTGTATGACCCACATTTTAGCATGGAAGACTCTTAAACAAATGTGTAATTAAACTTAATTTTTTTCGATTTACAACAACCAAATAACTAATAAACAAGCCAAAGCGAGAACAACTAAATAACTAATAAACAAGCCAAAGCGAGAACAACTTAGCGATAATTGACATAAATCTCCAACCAAGAGACTGTAAGTTCGATCCTCCATCGCATGTTGTACTAAAAAAAATTAATAATAATAAATAACTAATAAACAAAACTAATGACTAAGGAATTAGGATTAGACGACTCTTGGAGCATGACCTCCCATGTCATCTATTTTATGTTCGATAAAAGATGTTAGGTTAAAAATATATTTGGTCCCTATACTTACGATTTAGTAATTGTACTTTTAAATTTGTAACAATTTAGTCATTGTAATTTAAAATTTATAGCAATTTAGTCTATGAACTAATATGTAACAATTTAGTCAATGTAGTTTAAAATTTGTAGCAATTTAGTCCCTACATGAAAACTTCAGTCAAAATTAAGTATCGATTTTTTTTCTTAAAACGATCGACTTAGTGTTTGTATTTACAAACACAGTTGGTCCTTCATCGATTTATCGATCTAAATGTATAAGAAATTTAACAAAAATTTTCACGATAGGGACTAAATTGATACAAATCTAAAAAATTACTATTGTGAGAAAATTGTTACATATTATAGTTTGAGGACCAAATATTACAAATTTGAAAGTACATGGACTAAATTATTACAAACTAAAGTTCAAAGACTAAATTGTTACTATACAAACACCAAAAATGTTTTTGAACATTAGTTGGATTAATTTGTGTAACTCTTCTAATGGAAGAATATAGACTAATCTTTCTCAATTAACGGATAATTACTTTACAATAATAAAAGAAAAAGCACAATTCAAACTTTAAGTTGAATCATATAATCCGGCGGAGGAGGAGGAGTATCAACAAAGAACATGAGAAAAGGGGTAAGATTCAACATCTTTAATTAAGGTATCACAACCCTAATCTCCTGTTTTTTGACCTAATTTGGAGAGTATTGATTGCAAGAACATGGACAGCATTAACAATGGGATCATGTAGAATCTGATGCCATATGTTTTGTTGTTTGAAATTATTCTTTTAAAAAGCAGAAAATAAAAAAAAAAATAAAAAGTCAAAATGTGGATTATTGCAAGTTTGTTTTTCCCTCATTCACGGAGTTGAGATCGGGTGTTGACACTTTTTTCAGACAATCATGAGTTTACATTACTAATTTTCCAACATAACCACAACCTCATTAATTATTAATCCTCTTGTATAAATTTATAATGTGTTTTTATTTTACAACCATCATAATTCGATCTGTTCTTTTTTCTTAACCAACAAATACTTCCAATCATGTACTGGAAAGAAAAAAATAATAATATTAATAAAAAAATAAAAATGCTTCCATCGCCCTCTCTATGAATTAATTTCGAACTCTAAATTTTTAATTTTATCGAGTTGAGCCATTAGAAAAGGGAAGAATGTTTTGTTTTGATTGATGAATATTAGAACCTTGGACTTTTGGAGAAGGTCATTAATTAGGACATTAAGCTATGTTTATGTTGACAACTTCTTTTTCCTCTCCTATGTGATTTGTGGTATGTGTGACTTGTGAGTACGATAGTGGATGGTTGAGCGAAACTATTTTTATGAGTATTGAAATTCCATTCATGCTAGATATTTTTTGGTTGGATTTGAGTATTTTATCTCCAAGTTTGAACACTTTTTACCTGTTCAATTTTATGGTTAGATTTGAGGGGTTTTTTTTATTTTACATTTGTGTGACTTGATTTTAAGTATTTTGTGGGCTAAACTTAATTTATAGTTTGGTTTGATCCGGTAGAATCGAGGAGTAACAAGAACCTATCAAAGTTAGTGAGTAAGTTACTCGGAGAGAGGGCTACTCAACCAAAAAATCTCCTAAACTAAATAACGATGTATTTCACTGCTCGAAAAAAGTGTCAAAAGAGCTTATGAGGACAATAAACAAACAACCACGTGAGGACTCCATGCTGCAATTGCCAAATCATACAAAACCATAATTTGAAGTAAATACGAGACTATGTCATAATTCAATGTTATCATTGAAAAACAAAATAAAAGGGTGTCGTGCGTATATAAGTTAAAAGTTGAGTTAGCTTTGGACATTAACTAACTTGTAGAGGAAGAGACAAGAGTCCTTCATGAAACAAACTCTAGAACCTTTTTACAAAGGTTAAGGATGTGATGTGTGTAACATTTAATTATTAATATCTTGTCTTTATTTTTGTCCAATCTTTAATGTTAATTTTGAGTCAATTACGCCGCCATGTTTGTCCATCAACTATGGACATGCATCTCCATTGCCTTTCTTTTACTTTTCTCTTTTTTTTTATATATATTAAATAAATAAAAAAAAAGTCATGATATAAAAGCCATATTTCTTCCCTTATGTTAGGCTTTGGATTAGGTTTTCATATCGTAGCTTCACCCTAATCATATGTTTCAATCCTCTAAAAAAGTTTGTCTCAATCCCATTTCACACAAAAATACCCCATCAAAGTGTAATTTTCAAATTTTCAAAGTTTTATTTTGCTAAATTATAAATATGGTTCTTGTACTTTCATAAATGGTATGCTAATGCAATGTATGTTCAGCAGATTGTGATCAATTGTCTATCAAATCATGTAGTTTACTCAATCAACAATTATTCAATTAACATGTGATGTCATCCTTCTTTATTTATAATGTTGTCAGCCATGACAAGGATTATATAGAAATTTAAAGTTCAATGATCGTAATTAAATTTTTTTACAAGTTCGAGACTAAATATATTTCAATAAAAGAAAAAAAAAAGAAAAGACTATACAAATAAAATGCTCAAAGAATAAGGAATATAAATATTTTTTTAATTAAATTTGGATTAAAATCTTTTTATTTTTAGCCCTTGAATCATCAAGTTTATTATTATTTGATCCATAATTTTAGCACAATATTTATTTTTGTATTAAAAGTTTCCATTAGGTACAAAATTTTGTAAACACGAACTAAATTGGTCAGTTTTTAAAAGTACAAAAATATACGGACTAAAATGAACAAAAGTTGGAAGTACAAAGACTAAAATGAATGTTTTGAAAATTTATAGCTCGTTTGATAATTTTTCTATTTTTTGTTTATGTTTCTTAATTTTCAATAAAGAAAAATAAATTATATGGTCTCAACATCCATAAATACAAGGATGATGACACAACATTTTTATTTATATTTTGGAACAAAAGAGGAAATGGGAACAAGAAAGAACAAATATGTTTTGGTTGTTTCCAAAATTTCTATACAAATGTTCCAAAAAATGGAGAAACAATGAACATAGTTAGATTCAAAATGCTTAGCTTTCTAACGAAAATTGAAAACAAAAAACCAGAAACAAAAGACGTTATCAAACGAGCTATTAATGATCAAACGAACCAAAGTCAAAAGTCAAAAAGTATTTAAACCTTAAATTTTAGATACTGAAATAATAGGCAACCAAATACAATAACTTAGAGTCTTTGGAGCCCTTTACACGAGGCTTCTACAATGAACAATGCACTCGTGGCTTTGTTTCTAAGAATTAGAATGTTCCACTTTTTTGGCTTTAATTTGGTCTACATTCATAGAAAGTGATTACAAAAATGGAAGTAAATATATATTTTATTTTTGAAGTGGGTTGGTATTTATATTGAGAAAAAAATATTATAAAAATAAAAGTTATCAAATTTATAAATTACATGTTTATATTATTATAACTCAAAGAATCAAGATAAGCTTAATAAAGAGGGTACTTGGGCTACAATTTTGATTTAGTTCATTGTTCTTATTCTTCGATAAAAAATAAAAAAGAATAATGCACTAACTTATTTTATAATAAGAAATTGAGGTCCATTGTATAAATCTTTCTGAATTTTGTCCTTGTACGCAAAGTTTATTTCGATATTACTAATATTTGCAATATATGTCAAACATTTTCTTAATCAAACTCTTTTTATAAATTGTACCTTTCGACATCTAAATTAGTTAAGTAATTTTACTGGATAATTAACTAGATTTTTTTTAATGGTATTTGATGTTTAGAATTATGTATATCGATATCGATATCCAGAGTCCGAACTTCGCTAAGAGATTTGATCATTTTCTTGATCGAACAGTGATAATTCGAATCTATAATATTTTAATAATAAAAAAATTAATGTTTTTATCAGTTTAGTTATTTCATATCTACCTATTAAATATAAACATTTAAAATAACCAAATATATGGAAAAAAAAAAGGGTAAGTGAAATAAAATGGGAAATGGGAATGCATTTAATAGGTGGGACCCAACACGTGCGAAAAGGTGGAATCTAAAAGTAGCACGCTTGACACCAGTGGGCAAGCAATATGGGGAAATTGCCCGTCTCCCCCAAAAGAGTGTCAACGAAGCCTCGCTTCCCCACCGTCCGATTCGCATACTTTCGGCCAAAGCTCCAGATTCAATCTCAGCCGTCGATCATTTTCCGGCCACTGCCGACCACCACTAACAGCCGCAATTCGTAAAGGAAAAAGGCTGTGAGAACCGGCGATAATGGGGCGCCCACTTTCTACGTCCTACACCCCCAACCTAACATTTATTTAATTCTACTGAATTTTTATTCTCTTTACCCCTCTAATTCCTCAATATTACCACATTGCCACAAACAGTGATATTGATATATTTCCTTTCTTTTTTTTTTATTAATTAAAAATAAAAAAAAATAAAAAATTGTCTCTTATTCTCCTTTTGTTTTAATGATTGATTTGTTATCATAAATTAGAGCCGACATGGCAACCAAGAAGAGGAGTTCTTGTTCTGTCTTTCCACATAACCTTATATTATATATTTTAAATTTATGCGTGTGATCATTATTTATTCTCATAAAAAAAAGAACAAATCCTATCCTTTCTAATTAAATTATATTTTTCAATCATATTTGTTGATATTGTCTCTATATTACTCAAGATTTCAATTTTGTCTCTAAGCTATCATTATTTTAATTATTATTAACTACAACATAATTCAACTTATTTAACAATAAGAAAATTCTCATAAATATTAGAAGTTTAAATCTTTGTCCAACCTCGTTATTTTAACTATAAAAAAAGTAACATTGGTGCAAAGTTTACGATATGGTATTAAAAAAGATAAGAAAGTCAGTAACATCTTAAATTTTTCTTCTTTATAATAACACATTAACCAGCTTAGTTATAAATTGATAAATTTTTAGAATTGATAAGTTGATGTATGTAATTGAAATTGAAAATTATAAAAATATGAAGATGAAATCTAAAATATATAATTTAACTTTAGAAAACATCACAATTTGTCTCATTACTTGTGAAAAGAAGCCTACACCTTTTTATATATTGTAATTTCTTTAAAGGGGAAATTGGATATTATTAATGAAATGATGTCAGGTGGCTACACTGGAGTAGATATTAATCTCAACCAGACTTTGAAGCTAGGGGTGATCAAATGTAAAATTTATTTATTTTAATTTTTCTAAAAGATAATATATTTGACATTTTTTAATTCTTTTTTCTTTTAGCAAAGCTATTTGACAAGCACTCCTTATCCTTATTTTGTTCTTACTTACCAAAAAATTTTTAAAAAATATCTGGAAAATGATTTTTTTTGTTTTTTTCTTATCTATTATTAAAAAAAATATTTATTACAAAAAAACCATTTTTCTTAAAAGATAAGAATAAAAAATATTCCTTAGCAAAAAAAAAATACATACAAAAATTAGGTACTCCAGCATCCTACAACCAAAAATTAAATATAAACAAAAGGTTTGAGAAATTAAGGCCATGGTATGTCGATTGGGCTAGACTGTCCGAGTTGACCTAATCGAACTAGAGTGGTTAGTTCACCTTAGAGCTAACATAACTTATTATCACTTAAGTGACGAGTGCCAGAAATCAAGAGATATGCGATTTAAAATGGTCTAAAGCTCAAGGTCCCTCTATGATTATGAGGAGAGATTGAGCCATATTTGTACAAACTTTGTTCGTTCGAAGCTTCTCGTCATGCAACTCGGATACAAATTATGCATCAAAATAAAGAAATAAATAAATAAATAAATAAATATATATATATATATATATCCCAATAATCCTTGAATTTATATTAACAATTGTGGGTTATTAAAAAAAAGTAAAAAATTTAGTAGAATTTATATTAACAATTGTGGGTTATTAAAAAAAAGTAAAAAATTTAGTAGACAACTGTTTATTAAAAAATTAGAACAACAAATAATAATCATATTTCCAAATATGTTCAAATATATCATTTTTTACCTTCTATTTTTATAAAAACTAAATTAGTTTCGCAATCAATAAATTCTCTACACCTATTACAACTCTCTTGATATAGAAAAAGGTGTGGAAATCAACTCAACTCTGTCGCAAAATGTTACATGGTTCAAATTTTCCTCTTATTTCATGATACAAATTAAAAATAACTTAAATCTATTTCTTGATCAAAAAATTCTTAGACGTCTATTTTGATATAGAGAAGAAAATGAAAATTAACTCAACTTCATTATGAACCATGTATTAAATGTTCATCGATATGTCGACATTTCAACATGTCTATGATTCCATAATAATATAAAAGATGAATCAACATTTTTATTCTATCGTAAAAGTTCAATGAAATATAAGAAATATCATTAAAAATTAACATAATATTAATTAGATTTTTTTTAACTCAATAGAAAATGTGAAATGCTTTTATAGTGTAAATATTTCTTAAGAATTTTGTGATTTTTTTTTTATTTTCTAGAAACGATATCGATATTTTATAAATATTTCCATCAACATTTCTATAAAATTGAGACTTTAACATTTACATCGACATCGATATTTAAAATATCGATAATGAAATGTTATTATAATTTCTTTGGTCCTAGTTTGTCATTTCCTCTTATTTCTTGACACTAATTAAAATTTATAATAATATATATATATTTTTTTGATGGTTATGAAGTTTCTTAATCATTTGAGTCAATGGCATTATTATACAAAAGATTAATAATTTTGTACAAATTCATAAACAAACTCCAAACAAAAACCAAAAACATGAATGAAGGTTTTTTGGGACAAGGACAAAGCCAACAAAAAGAAGAACAATATTTCCATACCACTCATACCCTCCGTACTATGAGAAGAGTGCGATAATTACTAATATGACCCACTAAATATTCTTTAATTTCCCCCCTTAACAAAAATCAGGGATAAAAAAATCTTAAATCATTTTTTTCTTTATAAACTTTATGTCACTTCTTATTTTATTCCAGTCCCTAAATTTTTAAATATTTTGTTATAATTCTTTAACATAAATATGCTTATTAATGAAAATTTAAGTATTAGACTATTTTTTTTTAATGTAAAGTTAGGATCAAAATAAAAGATGCAAGGTTAAAAATAAACTTTTTTTTAAAAATTTATAAGTATTTTTTTAAACCAAAAATCCATCCTCAATTACCGAAAATGTAATTATTCCTGTTAGATTAGAATTAGATAGGATAATGATGAACACTCACATCAATTTTTTCTTTTTTGCCTTTAAATGAATTTTCTCTAATTTGGTAGGAGAGCTTTTCTGATCGTTTAAAAAGAGACTTCTCTGTTTGAAAAAATTAAAATAAAATAGTCTCTCTCTCTTTTTTTTTTTTTAGTTTCTAGAACTTACTTAACAAAATAATTTCAAAATTTTTTAGACTAATGGGCTGATTTTATTTTCCTTTTGGTTTGAATTCTATGGTGGTTCTTAAAATTTGTACCATAATTAATTTCTATTTTTATATTCAACTTTTAAAGTATTAATCGAGATCTTCCACATGTAATGTCTTCCCCATGAGAGTTTAGAAATCGTAATAAAGTATTTTAAAAATATATATACTAATATCAAAATATACATAAAAATTCAAAAACTAAAATAAATTTTTAATTTTAATTTTGGTAGTTGCAAATATGGTAAAAATATTTAGTAAAATAAGCAAAATAACAACTACATTTAGTTTTTTCAAATATAGCATTTTTTTCTACAAAAAACGGAGGTTCAGTTTTAAAATTACGACTTTACCCTGCAATATATTTGATATACATCTGTATATCTACAATATATCTGATTGCTGATATACCACTGATATAATAATGATATACAATTGATTTACTTATGATATAATTATCCTATCTACTGACCTTTTAACATGGCTTACCACCGATATATGTATGATAATCATTGATTTACCATGCCGATACAACATTTATATATCTGTGATATATATTTGATAGGTCTCTAATTTACCATTGATATACAAATGATATACCACTGATATAACTATGATATCTACTGATATAACTTCTTATATATGATTATATGATTTATCATTAATATAACACTGATATATATTTGATATATACTTAATATGCTTCTAATTTACCATTGATATTCCTCTAATATAATCATGATATCTACTAATATAATTATGATACACGTGTGTAATTAATATAATACTATTATATACACTATTTTTTCCCACGAAAACAATGATGCACAAAAAAATGAAATATAAAGTTATTGTATAAAAAATTTATTTAGATTATTCACGTCCACAAAAAACAAAATGTTAGAAATCTCATATACTTTATAAATTTAAACAGATATCCCTTATATTTAGTATTTAATTAATATTTATATAGAATAAATAGTAGTGATATAGGAATCAACATCATTGATAATATTAGTATATTAATCAACAAATTGCATGGTAAACTAGAATTTAAATATCTGATATACCACTAAAAATTAAACATTTGATGTATCTTATATTTTTTATATCAGTTGCAAATATATTTAGTACATCGTAAATTAAAGGTACATCAGATATATATTTTAAAGGTGTAATACATACATCTGATAATGTATATCAGATATACATTGGATGTATATCAGATACAAATATACATTGGATTTATATCAAATACAGATATACATTGGATGTATATCAGATATCATAAGGGTAAAATTGAAATAATAAAAAATCCGAAAATAAAAATTTAAATATTTTGCTATATTTAAAATTTTGAAATGTGATTCCCAGTACATTAGTCAAAATAGGAACAAACACCCATAGAATTCCACAGACTTCTTTTAAGAATTCCAATCCAGAAAAGGGAAGAAATTTTTTTTTTTAGTTTTTTAAAATGCTCTTAAAATCCAGGAAAAGGAAAAAAAAAAGGGTAAAAAACAGTCTTAAAAATGATTAATGCCAATCTGTATTCTTAAACACTATTTACCTAATTGCCTTATAGAAGTTTAACGTTTTTATTTATATTGGAAAAACATTTTTTTTATTTATTTAGGAAAAACAACAATAAGCCCCAAAACTATTTTCTTTATAAAGTCAACCTTACCTAGGTGAGAATTTCATCCAATACTTTTGTTATAACTTAATTAATTAAATTATATTTAAGTTGATCGATTTTTTTTATTTATACGAAACGTTTTACTTCCTACTAAATTGATATAATTTCATTTTTAAAATTTTATATTATATTGACAAGTAACGACTCTCTTTTATCATATAAATTTATTTTCAAAAACGGTTTTTGTAATATCATCCAATTTTACAAAGTAAAAAAACAAACTCAAAAATGTATTTTAGTTTCACAAAATTTGGATAAGGCTTAAAAAATACTCTTAAAATTGAATAAAATGTGCACACTTAGTAGGACTTAAAATCTAATCCTAAATTTAATGATAATCATTTATTTATCTATTGTCATCTTGAACATAACTCAACTTAAAGTTATACATCATCAACCAAAAAATAATAGTTTGAATTGAAAGTTACGTAAGATTAGCAATTATTTTCACTCTAGAACAAGAAAAATATATAATATAAGGTTCACATGTGCACAAGTATAGACAGATAACTATTTTATTATAATAATTAATAAAACCTACGAATGATAGACGTATATATTTTTACAATATAGTCTCATGTTTATTTTCAAGTTAAATTAAAGAAAGAAAACAAATCTTAGATTGATATGGGCTTCCAAGCAGTTGAGGTTGAAGGAAGGAAGGGAAGGGTGGCAATTTGGTAATATAGTTAAAGTATGATGGAGAAAATGGTAATTTGTTTGGTAATCAGCTGGCTACTAAAGCCCTCCCCGTGAACCGAGCTGTGGCAGGC
The DNA here is from genome assembly GCF_001995035.1 of Momordica charantia. Next base: position 75,274 of record NW_019104528.1, read on the forward strand.
AAAAGCAAAACGCTAATCCAGATTCTGTTCTGGCGTCCGCAATTTCATCGAATAACGATGGCTTCCCAACGGCCTCTTATCCTCTCTCTCCTATTCGCAGCCACTCTCTTCCACCTCCGCCTGGTTCCCGCCGCCGCCGATGCCAATGCCACCGCCACCGCCAACGCCACCGCCAATTGTACCGAGTTCATCCGCAGTAGCTGCCTCATCACTCTCTATCCGGACGTCTGCTACACCTCCCTCTCCCGCTACGCCAACGCCATTCAGCAGGATCCGGCCTCCCTCACTCGCGTCGCCATTACCATCAGCCTCGCCAACGCCCGCAGAATGGCCGGCTACGTCTCCAACCTCTCCCACGCCGGCGACTACGGCGCCGACCGCAGAGCCGCCTCCGCGCTCCACGACTGCTTCGAGAACTTCGACGACGCTGTCGACGAGATCCGCGGCTCGCTCAAGCAGATGCGCCAGATCAACGACGTCGACGCGCCGTCGTTCCGGTTCCAGATGAGCAACGTGCAGACGTGGATGAGCGCCGCGCTCACGGATCAGGAGACCTGTACGGACGGATTCGGCGATGTGGCCGACGGTCCGATGAAGGCCGACGTCTGCAACAAGGCGGAGAAGGTGAAGAAGCACACCAGCAATGCCCTAGCGCTTGTTAACAGCTTCGTCGAGAAACGAATTCCGTGATTCAATCGGTAGGTTTTCCGAAAAACATTGTTGGATTGAACCACAAATTCGAACTCTGAAATCGTGAAATAGTATGCTTCTGTATTTAATTAACAGTGTGCGTGAGAGAGATTTGTAAATTTCTTACTCCATAGACAAACTGAAATTTTCTGTTCCTTTTTTCTGGTGGTGTGCTCTGGTGCTGGTTCCTTCTTTCATAGTTTCGGAATGAAAGAAAGAGAAGGAAGCAATTCGCATATTTTGTATTATTTGTTATTTTTCTCAACCGCTTTCTTTCTTTCTTCTGTTCAAATTAAACGCTACTTCTTCTTCTTTTGCTGTAGGTTCACTGTTCATAATCTTCTCAATTTCTTTTTCTCACACATTCAAAATCCATCTCCTATTTAATTCTTACCAATTTCATATTATTTCTCGTAATCATTTAATTCAAAATTCCGTAAGTTTATTACGCTTTGACTAGGGTCAGAGGAGCATATTTTTTCGCGCTTTTCCACTTTTGCCTTTTTCAGTGGTGGTTACTTAAATTCGCACAATATAAAATTATTGTTAAAATACTATTTTAGTCCTTATTTCAATCCTTCCACTCTCAAAATGTACTGTTAATTCAAAGTTTACATATCCATAAGCTAACGAAAAGTAAGATTTCAAAATTAMTTATCGAAAACTGGCTTTTTTCAGATTAACCTTTTCATAAAGTAAATAATTGAACTAGATTAATTTGCAATTTTCCTTTTAGTACATTGTAAGTTTTTCACAACTTTAATTAAAGAATTACTACTTGGTTAAAAATAATAGTGACTGGTAATGATAATAATTTTATCTTCTCGTTCTCTCAAATCCCTACCATTCTTGAGCACGTGTGGATCACATCCCAGTTGTCCTTGGGCACGTGTATAAATTTCACGAGGTAAGGACGTAAAATATAATACATATATTACGACAAAAAAAAAAAAAACCTGGCACTGCATTAGTAAGTACAACTTTTTTTTATTGAATAAAAAATATTAGGAGAACCTATTTATTTATTAAAAACAATATGAATAGACTAATAGAAATGGTTTACATAAGAAAACAAGAAGTTCCAAAAACAACCAAGAAAGCTTGTTTTCATTTTCGTGTGTGTTTTTCTTAATTAATTAATTTATTTTTATTAGGAAATTAAAATATTTGAATCCTGCTATTTAAAAATGAACAATTCATTATTTAAAAATAAAAATTCTTATTTTTACATTTTTTTTACTTGTAAAATATTTAATAGAAGTGAAGACAAAATTGATCATCACAATTAGAAGTGAAATATTTTAAATATTTGTATATTAAGGTCAGAATTGTAAATTTGAACCTTATAAACTATTTAATCATCTTTGTATAAATCCGTTATCAACTTTATTCCCACGTAATATATCATAATGTGAAATGATTTCCAATTAAAAACTTTTAGATACATCAAATCACATTAAAAAAGGTTATATATTTTGAAATTAAAGTAAAAAACACAACAATATGACAATATTATGATATAAAAATATAATTTATTAGAAAAAAAGAAGCTTTGCGTCTTGTATAATGGCTGTGATTTTTTGGGCCCCACAAAAGGGATTTTATCATCAAATATCATATCAAAACTTTCCTCCAAAGCCCCAAATATTTCTTTTTCTTTTTTCAAATTTGATTTTCATGATTAATTTTTCTTTTGTTACATTATTCCTTTTCCCACTCCTCTCAATTATAATGTCTCTTCTTTTACCTCTTCCCTTAATCTTTTAGAATCATATCAATGGCTATGAATATAGTTGCTTTAACTATCTTTTTACATTCTTTTAATGATTTTGTTGATTAGTCGAGATTAGCATTAATGTCGAGATTATCTTTAATGACAATCACATCATTATTTATTAACTATGTACAATTCTATATCCAGTCTATCTTATTCTTAATAGATTTTTTTATTCATTCCCGATATTATCAAGTTCTACTTAAAAAAAAAGTCTTTATCAAGTTAGATTCAAAACCATTATATTTGTGGTGGAAAATATATTTTGAAGTGTATATTCATACATTTGAATTCCCAAATAAAAATTAATACTTATATCATTAGGGTACTTTGTTCTAAAAAAAAAAAATTTGTCATTTTCATATGATGGCGATGTGATACGGTAGTAATACCCCATGACCAACGATGGCTATGTGATACGGTAGTAATACCCCATGACCAACGATAGACACAACTTTTACGATACTAAGATGTAATAAAAATTTAATTGTTGATAGAGACTAAACGTCTTTTTAATTTGATTAATTACTTTTGGTCTCGTTTACTCAAAGAGAACAAGGACATTGATTAGAAATGAAATTCTTCATTTACTTTGTCGGTGTTTACTTAAAAGGTAAAGATGAAATCAATTGGTAGGATTCATATCATGTTTAGGAATCAATCTGTTCAAAAGGTAATCTCATTTCTCTGTTGTAATCTCATCAGTTCCATTCTCATTTCTTACTTCATGGGGCGACATCTTTTTGATAATTATTTTACAACATACACCTTTTGGAATCTATAACGAGACCCTTTTTAACTAATTAATTTACAATTTTACTCTTTCTTTACTTATACTACTAAAATCACTTTTATTAGTTTAACTTGTTAATTAGTTAGAAATAAAAAAGGACATTCTAATAAAGTTACTGTATATTATACCTATATCAGATTTTGATTTAAGAAAATTTCTAATAAACAACGTTCCAATACAATTGATTTCATAATCATCAAAATAAGAATTATGAGAAATATTGAAGAATTTAGGGGGATAGTTCTTGAGTTATGGTGAGACAAATTTTCAAAAGATATGATAATGGTTAACCATTTGCAAAGCCACACATCTATTGCAAAACGTACGTATAAGCAAAGCAACTAAGAGGGGTTTTTTTCCCCTTTTTTTAAGAGAATTTTGTAAAGGAAAAGAACTTAAAAAATCGTACTCATTTAATTCATTGAGACGTCTTCAATTAAAATAAAATTTATCTATGTTTCTCAGAACCATTTAAAAGAAACAATTATTTTAGTCTGGTTTAGATCAAAAGTGACACGGAAGTAACGATCCTACGATTTTCCAGTAGTTTTTTTATCTTGCACCAATTTAGTGTTCGACTATGTACACTCTAAAACTTAAGTGAGAATTAAATTCGAACTTATATGAATGGAAGAGTTTGTGTATCTTTGAAATTGTGGGACTCTCTGCCCTTCTTAGCAAAGAGTCCTGGGAACTTTTCTATTGTATCTACCGTACCTGTCATTTCATGTATTTTACACTAGCAATTTGAAGATTATCTAATAGTAGAGTCGTCATTTTGTCAAATATCAACATATTTTCGATTGGTCAAAATTTCTCCAAATTAGAGTCGAATTGAACTTTCCCATGAAGTCATGGACTATTCCTCATAATTTTTAATTGTTTAAATATTTCATTTTAACCTTATTATTTTTTAGTGGCTATATGAGCACGATATAATAGGTTCATTTAATTATGTGAATATTAATCAACAATAGAACTAATCATATCCTCGAATTTTAATCATAAAAACTTGAATGTGAAACTTATAAAAATTTAGAGAGACTACTATAGCAATTTTCAACCTTAAATGAGTATATTTTAAAAACTAAAGTTATATTTTACTTTTTTAATTACCCAAAAATGAGATAAAGAAATAATAAATTAAAGAGGTTAAATTGTGGTTAACTTTCGACATTTTGATCGAGAATATATGTTTTATTCAATCGAGTTATAAACTCATGACGTTGATTACTATCATCTTTTTATTAATTTCTTATATCTCAATAAAAAGAATTGAAATTACTTTTGAAAGTTTAGAAATTGGATTAATATTAAATTGAAGAGGAAAAATTGTGGTTGGGTGATTGGGAAGAGAACAGTTTAAAGTAAAAGCAATCACATGTTGGGGGTTACTCACTATTGCAAACTGCAAATGGAAAAACAAACAAACAAACACCACACATTTTCATTAACTGCTTCTTATCTGTCGGACCCGTGACAGTTGTCACTTACTCCTCCAACAAATCTCCACCGTTAATAAAACGACTACTCAATGCAACCATCAAATCTTACTCACGGTGGGGCGTGGATACTACCATTGAAAAATTAACAATTCTTTACTTTTTAAATAATATTTTTATTTTTATATTTATCTCTCTTAATTGTCAAGCACGAAAGAGTCAATACTCTCTCCTCAATTGTCAAGTAAATTGTTTCCTTTTTCTTTTAATAAAATATTTTAATTTGTATGATAGAGTTACGTATTCGGTTATTTTATGAAATTTGGGTGAACATGATGTGATTTAACTATAAGTTTTGGGTTATAAATTGTGCGATTTTATTACCTTTTAGTCAACCTCTTAGTTCTAAATAATCATTATTGTACGTAATGAAAAACTTAGATTGAAATAGTAAGATTGAGAAATTTTAAGAACAAAAGAAGCACAACCGGGAGTATTCAATGTACATGCATCATGCATTATAATCGATTGTAGAAGCAAATTGTTTTGAATTCTTTTATTTAAGGAAAGAATTCTACGCTGCAAATTTGACATTCTTTTTGTTAATAATTTATATGAGAAGATGTGATCCAACAATCAAATAGACATATTTATGAGATTGATTAAGTAATCACCATTAAAATGATTAATGTCGAAAAAGAAATTCGATAAAGAAGTTTGATAAAATATAAAATTAGAGATAACATATTTCCTAATGAATGACAAAAGCGAATCAATGAAGACTATGCGTGTGTCACACATTGTTGTTCAAAAGAAGGGATAAACAAAGGGACAATGCTTGGTGAGAAAGTGATATTGTTTGCCTAATTTTAGGAATTTTTTCTTCAAAATAAAATAATAAGAGTTCTTCCAATAGTTTTTTTGAAATATAGCTTTTTGTTTTCTTTTTTCAACGTCTTTTTGCTTTTACTTTCACATATTGTACTTAAATTTCTTTTCGCCCCTATAAAATTTTAAATGTGTTTTCATTAAAGTTTTGTTCTAACAAATTTGAAACCACTCTTCAAATTAATACCAAAATAATGCATTAGATTTTCTGGTACTCTCTTAGAGGGATACCATCTTCACAAAAAATAACTTTGAAAATTTTATTAATTATTCAATTAACACCGTTTTTTACATTTTGATGTACTCGATCATGAGATTGTTTCACCTACTATTAAATATTCGAACTCAATTTCCCCTGCTATAATATTTTTCAAAATCATTTGATTCCCTCAAATAAAGTTAAGAGTTTTAAAAAAAGGGCATTGGAATAAGCTTAAAAGGGTATAAGAAAATAAGGTATCAAAACCAAAGCTTGCATGTGAATTGAAAGAACTAGAAGCCTTCTCCCTTTGTTCCAAAACCTTTGAAAATGACTTCGAAATAAATAATTTTTTTTGAAATAAATAATATATATATATATATTTTTTAAAAAGGGTAAAATCCAAGCCTTACACTTCTGTGTAGGTCCATTCGGAGGCTTCACGGGATGCTATAAGTACAACCCACAACCCATATCTACCATAAATAAATAAACCAAATTATTATTATTATTTTTTTAAAACAACACCCAACAATTTTTAACCTCATTTAAAAATATATATATATATATATATATATTCAAGCCCTCTTTTCTAAAACCGTTTTCAAATGTTTTCTTGATCCATCTATTTTGATTTTATAAAAAAATTGTCCTTTTACGTGATTCGAGATTGCCTATATTAATATGTCTTTTTTCTTGACTATCTTGTCAAGTTGGATGAAACCATGTACTGCATAATGTTCGAGTAACGAAATATTATTGTGACAAGTTATACACTCTCGAAATTTCTAACTTGGTACCTAAAATTTGCATAAAAAGTTGTTTTGATTCTTTTTATGAAATCTTCATAATGCATTTAAGTGAATAAATATGAGATATCATGGATGTATGTTTTAAGTTGTATTGCCAAACTTCTCATTCAGCTTGAATATGGATGGCCTAAGTTAAATGAAAGGGGAAAGTTCAAGCGACCCGGATAAAAATACATGATTATGAAAATTCAGAGGTGAAAAACTTTAGATTATAGAAATTAAAATAAAAATAAGCACAAAAGTGTAAAAATTAAAATAAGATTTAAACTAATTTTTTATGAACCTACATTAGAAGATGTGGCGAAACTGAATGAGTGGCTGAAATTTGTTGTCTTTTAATTTTTTTTCCTTTTTTAACTATTGGGTTTGTCTCATTAGGGCACTTTTTTTAATTATTAAAAGGTAAAGTAATTAATTATGATGTTTATTTTTTCATTTTATAAATTATTAAAAAAAGGGGAAAGAATTAGGAGATGTGGGAATGGAAGCCACATGCAAACTACAAGAGTACAATAAGAAAGGTCATTTTCTCTCCACGGGACTTCTTTATTTTATTTTATTTTATGTTTAGGCTGGGACCACATGGTTCTTTTTGGCTCTTTTTTTCATAGTTTTTTTTTATTATTATAATAAAATTTAAAAAAAGTTGGATATTGCCTAATTTTTGAAACAATAGGAAATCTGAATACGTATGATGAAAAAAATGTCCTAAGGGAATGTTTGGTATATGAGTTGAGTTTGTGCAACTTGGATTTATATTTAGTATTTAAGTTTGTTAGATTAGGAATTTGTTAATTCTATTGGCTGCATAAACCTATTCATGCTATATAAATTACTTAGGAACAATTTTATACATTTAATATTCAATCTAAGTAAGAAAGAAAATAAAAATGAAGGAACCGTTATGGACTACTTGTTAGGAAGTTTGAAGGTTTTGCAAGATCTTAAATCACATTTCCACCCATGCAATAAATAATAAGGAAAAACAGAGAAAATTACATCCCATATTTATACAAGTTCCTTCAGTGTGGGTTGCGTCTTATTTTTTAAGTGAATGAAGCTTTAAACTTATAAATTTGTTTTAATTAAGAATGTTTGGTTGATTTTACTATCAGCTAAATCCAACTGTTTTTTTAGTACAATATGTTGGGGAGGGGATTCGAATTTACAACCTCTTGGTTAGAGGTATATACTAATTAGCGCTAAGCTATGCTCGTTTTTTACCAAAAAAATCCAACTGTTAGGCTTTCTAAAAACAAGCTTTGTTTTTCATATGGTCAAAATTGTATAATCTTAAAGATGGAAACTACTAGTTTTGTCATTATATAAAGTTTTAAAAAAAAAAAAGCTAAAACCTTGGAAGGTTCATAAGCCCATCTACCCAGCCCAAAATGTAAGGCCGAACTCTAGTTTTAACTAGTAGAACAAAAGATATATGGGCTTGTATTTCAAGGCATGAGGCCCAAAATTTTAAGTCCACATTGAGCCCATTATTAGCCCACTTCGCTGTCTTTAGTAAGAACTTTTTACTACGTTCTGCAGCAAATGGCATCTTTTGTAAAGATAACTCAACTCGTAATATTATCCCTAGAATTATTAGATTTCTTGTTTAATCGTAATTGATAGTATATATCTTTCGTTTTGGTTGAGATACATCTAAATGAATTAAATTTATCCAATTCATCAGCTTAATTTGGGTTGAGTGGTGGTTTACTCGAGTTTTCAAATTAATTTTCAACATAATTAAAAAGTTGATTTTGTTTTAGGACAAAAAGTGGAGTCATGTCTAGGAAATGGAGCTTAGATCGATTTTAATCTAAGAAAAATTATAACCGATTGGAAATCCGCCAACATTCACTAGAATGACAATTCTATTGTTAAAGAATCTTCCAATAGTTAGCAGGAAACTCGTCAAGTGACAGGTATGAACACCACAATGACTAAGCCACACGCCTCCATGCTCCGCTTATAAAAAGTGGGGTCTCGCATTCTCAAAAGTACCTGATCTCTAGCACTCAACTTAAGGTTCGCTCAAAACCCAGCTCAAACTAAGTCCTAACTTAAGTTTTAGAGTATATAGTATATGCATAACAGGTTCAAGGTTCTGTTTGCAGGTTGTCAATGGAACCACGCTCGAGTCCACTCCAAATTTCTTGCCAACATATCACCTCACCAGAATCACCATTCATCAACCGATTCGATTAAACATCAATGGTAAATTAACTACTTAAGATAAATCTCTTTAAAAAGATATATGTTTCTACACTGCTCTTAAATAACACTAGTTGGTTTATGTTTACTTATCCTAAAATGTATTTAACAAAATAGATGGTTGGTGACAAATAAATATTTTAAATAATTGGTTAAAAATATCATCATTTTGAATACTTAAAAACTAATGATTTATACCTTTAAAGCTAAAATTATAAATTATAATTTTTTTTTCCTCCCCTTTCCTAAAAGAAAAATACATTTGGAAAGACAAACAATAAAGCATATAATAATATTTTTTCAATGTGTAGCTCTTTATTTAGTAGTTATATTTTAGATGTGATATGTAATAATTTAGAAGTTTCAATGTGTTGTAAAGTTCTCTCCTAACCCTCCAATTTTATTATGTGACTTTGGTTAGGAAAGCAAATGGCCATTTATTTGAAAAGTGTAGGCAATTGCACCAAATATTTGGTATTGGATGCTTATTCCAACAATTTATATGCATTTTAGGCAAAGTATTTACCACTAAAAAGGTAATTGAATTAATAGCTTGTGTCAATTCAATTGCTACTCAAAATGTGAGTACTTCATATATCAATTTCATTTTTTTTGCCGGAGCTATCAATTTGTATTTTTAAAACTTAAATTTAATGTTGCATTTGAAAGAGAAGAAATTTTGGTATAATACTTCATCTAGCATAATTAAGATAAATTATTCTAGAAACAACCACTAGTATAAGTAAATCACACGTCTTAACTAAAAAAATCACACCTTAATTAGTGATTACCATGATTATAATCAACAAGTTAATAATTGATTATGTTAAACCACCATAGATGACTCTCATTGGTCTAAAGATGCTAAGGTTAATTGAGAGTGAATGAGTTCAAATCTCATGTCACCTATTTTAGAAATTAGTAATTTCTAGTCGAGGAATCCTCCCTTGAGATGGAGAAAAAAAATTGAGCATTAAATGAAAAAATGAGGATTTGRAAAATAGAAATCCATTTTTTTTTATTTCCTCAAAATTTCAAAACTATTTAAAATAATAGAAAACAAAAACTGAAATTAGTTATCAAACAAACTTATTTTTCAAAAACTAAAAACAGAAACAAAATGATTATCAAACTATCCTAAATTTTTATTGGATTCAGGAACTTTTTTTTAGTACGATATATACGAATGAGGATTCGAACCCCAATTTTATAGTTTGATATATATGCCTAACTTGCTGAGCTATGCGTTGGTTGACGATCATTCAAGTATTAAGTCATTTTTTTACTCTTTGCGATACTTTTTTTCATACGTTTAGGTCTTAACCATTAATGGCAGATAGCATTAATCGCATTTTAGGTACTATGTATGTGAGCTGTATTCATGAAAATTATAATTGAATTGGGTCAAAATACTAATTTGATTCCTATACTTTCAGTTTTGGTTTATTTTAGTCCTTATACTTTTAAAATGTTCGTTTTTGTTCCTATATTTTCAACTTTGGTTCATTTCAGTCATTGTATCTTGAAAATGTTGATTTTGGTCCTTATACTTTTAAAAATGTGACCATTTTGGTCATTTCATTTTATTTTAAATCTCATTTTTTCTATAACAATTTCAACACCACAATACAATCAATATATTTCTTAAAACGTAAACATTATTTTATACTAAATAGTTTCCATTATTAGTAAAGTTTGTGTTAAAATCTTGCAAGGAGGAACTAAAATGATCGCCTTTTAAAAGTAGAGGACAAAAATGACCATTTTCAAGTACAGGAATAACTAAAATGAACCATGGACCAAAATAATTTTAACATTGAATTATTTACTAGTTTTCGTATATTTCTGACAGATTCCACCTAAGAAATATGTTGCAAGAATGAATTTATGAAGAAAAAATAGAACACAATCAGAATAAATGGAGAGAAATATCAAAGTCGGAACAAATAAGGAGAACTACACAACATGATGTGAATGTAATACCCGTGAAAGTAGCGAAACTAGGTGCTCCAAAAGGCACCCTGTGGTGTTTGCAACAGTAAGAAATAAGCGACATCTGATAGCGTAATGACATCGAAGTTTGGACGGGATATTGCTAATGTTACATATGATTTAGTACATCTCAAATACATACACAAATGATTAAGACACTCTAATCAGGATTAAGACACTTTAATTAAAGGAAGATTAATCCTCTTTGCAAATGAAGAGGCAAAGACCTTCCCCTAATTAATTTAAGAGAAGAAATTTTTAAACCTAAAAGAAGCCTTGAAAGCTTTGGTCATTCATCATAATCATGAGAGATTAAACGCAGATCCTAAGGAAAATCTAAGCCTAGTCCAAGGCTGATATTATTACACGTGTTACATTTGAGTACGTGGAATCACTACAATTGGATACGAAGAAATTAATTATGAACTACAACTAAAACCAACAACCTTATCTTAATTACAAATAAGTCCTTTCGTAGTCAAAGCTCAAGTTTCATGTGTATTCGAAAGCAAAATGGATTTGCTAAATATATATGGTTATTCATTAATTAAGAAATTTCGGATCTATGGTTTCAGTTTAGTTATTATGATTTTAAAATTTTCAATTTCAAAACATTTTTATTGTAATAAGTTAATGGTGGTGTAAAATACAAGCATATTTTCAAAAACTAGAGTATAAAATGACTGGGGTTTTAAATATAATAATATTACAAATAATCAAACTTTGAATCCATAAAAAAAAAAAAAAAGCTTCTAATGCCTTGATTTATACTTGAGTCATGAGTGAAACTAACACACATATATATATATATATTTTTTTTCTAATAAGTTAGAAAATAAAGCTAATTTTATAACGGCTGAAAATTTGTGGTGGCAACGCCTTTTACTTTCTATAAGTGGCAATGCCATATATATTCTATAGGTGAAAATTTGCTATGTAGGATCATTTGAGGTGGAACCGTCTTAGCAGAGGTGATGACCTGTCCAAGAACTTGCACCCATGTAAAGTTGTATCCACACACTCAAGATGTTTAAATTAATATTTAGGTCAAAATGGCATTGAGTTGCCTAATTAAGATGATATCTCCTCCCTATTCTGGAGGGGATTCTGCTTTTTATAGAGAATCTAGGAAATGTGACTTCTAGTTGTCTATCCTGCCTAGAGCCGAGATGGGGGCTGCATTGGTTGTCCTAATATGACCGAATTGAGGTGTGCTCTCTCAAGAATGTGGCAGCCTTCATATGTGGACTGTTGCTTCCACATGACTTCGTCCCTGGAAAAAAGTATAGTACTCTCGTAAGATATCATACTCTCTTTTATTTACCCAATAAATGAAATGAATGGACCACACATCATTTTTTAATATGTTATAAAATATAATAAACAGTAAATACTCTCGTAGTATTAGAAATTTTCCTTCTCTTCTCCTTTATGAATCAGGTAGGGTGAGCTCCTTTATGAATCAGGTGGGGTGTGTTTCTCACCCTGACAGTTAATAACAACTTCCAAAATTAACATTTATTTAATTTTATCAACAAAAACTACCCTCACTTTGCCTATATAAAGGAGAGCCCTTGTCTTTCTTCCCTCCCACACTCATCAACCCATATTATTGCAACTATCAACACTTTCCTTAAAAAAAAAATACTCCCAATATCTTAAATTAAGCATTCCATCCCCATGAAAATATTACACCATCTTCTTCTCATTTCCTTGCTAGTCATCCATGGAAGAAGCTCCACTAATCTCATGTCTTGCTCCCAAACCCCATATCCAGACCTCTGCTTCCATTTCGTCAACCAAAACGACGACGATGCTGATGCCATATCGACCTTCGGCGACGAAACTTCTTATGTAACTCGCTTTCGAAACTCCGCCATTCGGGCCACTCTCAACCAAGCCATGACAACCCACGCCCACCTTCTCTCTAACATGGATTCAGATGCCTTTGATTATAGAGCTAAATCAGCTTTGGTGGACTGTTTGGAGCTCTACGAGGATTCGATCGCCGAACTCAACCGTTCGACGATCGACTCGACCACAATGGATCACCTGACATTGCTAAGCGCTTCGATGGCAAACCATCAAACATGTGAAAATGGGTTCCGAGATTTTGGGATTTCTTTTCCGTTTGAAATTCTCAGTAATTTCTCGAAATTGGTCAGCAATTCTCTGGCCATCGCCAGGGCCGCCGCGGGTGGTGGTGATAATAATGCAGCTGCTTCGGCCGAGTGGGTGGAGCTTGTGCAGGGCAGTGCGGCGGCGGCGGATATGGTTGTGGCCCAAGATGGGAGCGGCGATTTCAGGAGCATATCGGAGGCGGTGGCGGCGGCGGAGGTGAGGAAGGGAAGCGGAGGTGGTGGTAGGTTTGTAATATATGTAAAAGGCGGCGTTTACAGAGAAAATGTTGTGATTAAGAAGACGATGAAGAATGTTATGATGATCGGAGATGGGATTGGTTCCACCATCGTGACTGCCATGAAAAACGTCCAAGATGGATCCACCACTTTCCGATCACCCACTTTTGGTTAGTTAATTCAAATATGTGTGTTTATGTTTCTTCAACCAAATTTGTTCAGGAAAATACTACTGGCTCCTGTAAGAGCAACCAACTTTATAGGGCCTACTTTTAAATATTTGATGCAAAAATATAGATTTTTTTTTCTTTAATAGTTAAATTTTCAAGGGTGGTGAGGTCAATATTTGTTCTCTTACTTGAGAGCCAAATATTTTCCACTGGATACATTTTCCACCCTAACTTGGTATTTATGATTTTAAATGTTTCAATTTAATATTCATTTGGGTCTGGTTTTTAAAAAAAATAAAAAAAGTCTGCTGGTGTTGATCACAGAAATTTTGCCAACAAATAAATTTTTTACCGCATAAAAAAGTACACGGACTATTGATTCACTCATAAAAATCTATTTTACACTAAAATTTTATATATAATATTTAGTAAGAAATTTATTTGTTTAGTAGAGCTTGAATCTGTGTTTTGTTTATCACAAAAAAAAAAACTCACTGAGTTTTAAGAATTTTGATTTAGTCTCTATGATTTGGGTTTGGGTTATGTTTCAAATGGGTCCCTTTACAGAGTTCAAGAGTTTTAGTGTAGTAGTTTAAGGTGGAACCTCACAGATTCAACTCGATTATTTGTTATATGTTATTTGGTTAAAATACCATTTTGGTCCGTGCATTTTTTATGGTAATTTCAGCGGTGACCGGCAATGGGTTCATTGCCAGAGATATGACGTTCGAGAACATGGCGGGGCCGGAGAAACTCCAAGCCGTCGCGGTTCTATCGAGCGCCGACCACTCAGTTTTCTACCGCTGCAGCTTCAGAGGCTATCAAGACACATTATACGCCCACTCCAAGCGCCAATTCTACCGCGAGTGCGAAATTTATGGAACTGTCGACTTCATATTCGGCGACGCCACCGCCGTATTTCAGAACTGCAATATCTTTGTTAGAAAGCCTATGAGGAACCAAAAAAATACCGTGACGGCGCAGGCGAGGTCCGACCCGAATGAGAACACTGGGTTCGTGATCCACAATTCAGCGGTCGGAGCGGCGCCGGACCTGAAACCGGTGGAGGGTCTGTACGAAACTTATTTGGGGAGGCCGTGGAAGGCGTATTCGAGGACGGTTGTAATGAGGAGTTCTTTGGACGGTCTGGTTGAACCGGCCGGGTGGCTTCCTTGGGCGGGGGATTTCGGTCTTAGGACGGTTTATTATGGCGAGTTTATGAACACCGGCGATGGGGCGAGCACGATGGGGAGGGTGCGGTGGCCAGGGTATCATGTGATGACGAGTGTTGCGGAGGCCGGGAGGTTTACGGTGGATAACTTTTTGGCCGGAAGTGGTTGGATTCCGGCCACCGGCGTGCCGTTTGCAAATGGGTTGTGAATGGTGATTATGGAAGTTGTCATTTTAGTGGTGAATAAGGTCTGTTTGAAAGAGTAAAAATGGAAAGTGAAGCATATGCATGTACGTGAAAAGGGCTGTGTGATTAGGGTTGGGATTTTGTGTTTAGGAAGCAAGGAAAATAAATGAAATAGTATGCAGTTTATAATTTCACAATTTATTATAATGGAGCTGACATGAATATAACACAACACTTAAGGTATCTTGCTTCTTTTTTAGATGTCGGAGGTCCAATCTCCTATCCTCATATTTGTTGTACTTAAAAAAAGTAATTTTAATTGACCATAATAGATAAGACTAAGACTTAGCAATTTCAATATATTCATACTCGCCATCGTATTGTCAGACTTAAAAAACTATTATACCAAAAGGATTAGATTTTGTTGCTTCTAAAATTTACCTTTAGAAAATATTTTTACCCACACTTAATTTCTAACTAAAAGAATCAGATACAAGAAATAATGATGTCACCAGTCTCTCCTTTCAACAACTTTGAGTATAATTAAATAAATAAGACACAATCTAAAGGTCGAGAGTCCCGACCCTATTGTTGAAATTTGAAACAAATAAAAGGGAAAAAAAAGGTAAAAAATAAAACCACCCTTGACGTGGAAACCAAATATAATAGTAAGGAGCGGAGAATGATGGCCAACCAAGAGTGAGGTCTCTAACATTCTTTGCTTTCCATCTTTCCTCCTACCATCACTCCCAAACACACCCTAATTTGAAAAAGAAATTTAAGTAAAATTGATTTTCCAAAATCATCATTCAAGTGATATCATAAAATCAATTTAAAGTAATTTTAACCTTTCCTAAAATCCAATTTTCTAATTTGTTAAACATAATCAATGTATAGGGAACAAAATCACTCCCAAACAAACCCTAATTTAGTACCATAGGATAAGAAAACAGGAGGAAATGGACGTATGTGTGAAACTCTAAGAAATTTGGTAAGGTATGTAAGACTCAAATATATGAGTAAGGTATAGAAAATAATGGGTAAAACCCCATAATTCGAGTACACATATATCTATAACTTAGTCACGCTTCATATGAAGCGTAAAAGATTATTAGGACAATCAATTCAAAATTTATGTAGGCTAAAATTTCCCGCCAAACAAACACTCTGGAAGCACTTACAGTGAGATTTTTAACACATCTCGCGCCACCGCAAGACTAAACTTATTTCTTCAAAATCATGGTATTTATGTAATGACGGTAGGAGCAGATCGGCCAGTGAATTCTTGCATTTTTGAGAGTTTAAGAGCAACTTCCACCTGAAACCAAGATATATATCTGAGTCGAATACCCCGAAAAAAAGGTGGATTTTTACAGTTTGTTTATCAAATAGGAGAGAGATCTAACCAGAGGTGCAAGAGCTTCTTGAGAATCTCTCCCAGTTTTTGATGGATCCTTCTCGTATTGCTCGATGTAGAGCCGAATTGTTGCACCTTCTGAGCCAGTTCCTGATAGGCGGAAAACCTGCAACCAGATTGAGAAGGTTGAGAATATATAAATTGTTATGTTTGCTAAATCGTGCTCACAGTTTTAGAGATTCTCTATTGGATCTTCCAAATTATGAGGGACAAGAATTCAATTAATTCTTGAACTTTTTACCAGCTCCGGGGGAAGCACATCCTGATTAATATCCTACATACTGAATAGGAAGCTCTAAAAATTGACTTACCAGTCGTGAACCATCCTCGAACAAATATCGAATGCCCTGGTGCTTTGAGATAGAACCATCAACAGGATCTTTATATTCAAATTCATCACCATGGACAACCTTTGACACATCTGAACGTATTCCCTTGACAATTCTGCATTGGATGCCAGCTTTATACATTAAAAGAGTGGAAGAAAAATATAATAAGAAAGACTCTGTGTGAACAACACACGAGACATGATTTACATAAATAAGATTTTCAAATTTAAACAAAAAACAAATTGAAATTAGTGGCAATTGGATTTGCTCAGCTGAGTTTCAACCGAACTAAGCTGTTTCTCAATGGTAGAACGCTCCTTTCCTTGTCACCCCCTGGGAATGTTACACTTCATCTTAAGCGAAGTGCATTCCAAAAATTATCTCCAACAGTCAAACGTTCAATACCCTGGGGCTTATCATTTAATAAATGGAAAGAACCTAAAAGGGCTGCCATATTGTGGGACTGCACTAAAAAATAAAGGGTATCTTATTAACACTTAAACCACGAATCAAGATCGATACCTATGACAGCAACAGCAACATCAACAAATGCCAACCGCACATAACCTAGATAACTAGTTCACTTCCAAGAGGCAGAATAAACACAAAAAGCATACCCATTAACTTCAGCAAGCGAAGATTGCAGCTTCACCAGATTGGCCATTAGTTCCTTTGCTGCTCCAACGTCAACATTCTTAAAAAAGAAAAAAGAAAAAATCATTCATAGATATGTTAATTACAGTTATCACATCGGCATCTTCGAAAATGTAAATAACCGAAATAATACCTCATAATCATATCTAGTATAATAATGACGACCATAGGTGGCCCAATGTTTGCGAACTATGTCTTCAACTGTCACAAGCTTTCCACCATCAAGGTTTCCCTTGTTTTTATAAGCAAGAATAGATAACCAAGCCAAAACTGCCCAGATTCCATCTTTTTCACGAATATGGTCGGATCCTGTTCAAATAGGTATTCAGAAAACAAAATCAGCTTAATACAAAATTTTTGCACTCTGGAACGACCAGGCATTCAAACAAATTATAAAAATCAGAGGCCAACCAGTTCCAAAACTTTCTTCACCACAGACGGAGCACATTCCTGCATCCATTAGATTCCCAAAAAATTTCCAGCCAGTGGGCACCTGGAGTATATATAGTAAGAAGAAAATTACTTGTTAGCACATAAGATGCAAACTGGCAGCCTGCGTAATTCAAGATAAAAGATTTTAAGTCTAGAATTGACCTCAAAAAATTTCAAGTTCAAGTTTTTGGCAACCACATCTACTGCAGCGGAGGTTGGCATGCTCCTATAAATATTACAGTTAGAACACCAGCCAAATGATTATTCTAAAGGAGTTCTAACTATTCACATTTGAAATTCCCTAATAAACATACATAAAAATACATAAAATTTAAATTCCATTAGATGTCCACACCTCCAAAGTTT
This sequence comes from Momordica charantia, assembly GCF_001995035.1. The sequence goes on from NW_019104528.1 coordinate 93,157, forward strand.
GTTGATTTCTTCAGCAGTAGATTTACATTAAAAAAAAAACAGGTGATTCATTCCCCATAACATGGTAGAGCTCCATAATCATAATATTTAAACTAACTAAATACATTATGCAGTAACCAAAAATAAAAACTACCGTGCCTAGTTATCAAAATCTGTCTGTTTTTTTTTATATCCGTGAGTGTATGGACTAGCTTGCGCGCAGCTCGACTAATCTCACGGGACGGTACAATCATCTCCCTACTGCATTTTGTTGCCAAGATAACTGGTAGGATATTAAATCCTAGATAGGTGGCCACCATGGTCTGAACACATTCCCTCTAAGCCTTTGCCATTTACATTGGTCCTTATTGACCACTAGGCCACACCATGATGGTTATAATCGGTATGTTTTATATAAGATCTTCTAATGGTTTAGTTTCTTGATTCACTAGTTCATTTAACAACAAACTTCAGACTTTAATTACCTCGAAACTTTAACTGAATTTTCAAATTGAACCATGGGTTGAATAGAAGCTCAGAAGGAAAGCAATTTTATACGGAAAGTAGCACCTGGCAACACCCTTCAAACCAGCAGAGAAGTATGGTATAGCTTCAACAGCATTAGCAGCAATTATGGCAACAGAGTCTGAAGGAGTGACAAAAAACCTGAAAAAAGTACAATAAATAATATAAAGAATACTTGAAAAGGAAATGTTATCACTTATCAGAAATATACTACTTATTAGGCAATTGTACACTACCTTTTACCAAGGACCATATTGCGATCTGCATCACCATCAGCAGCAGCACCAAATTCCGGGGGCTCTTGTCCAGATTTTGATTTACCCAATCCCATACGATCAACCAATTCCTTGGCATAAGTCAGATTGGGATCAGGATGACCTCCTCCAAAGTCCTCCTGTTATATGGTTCAAGAAAAGTATAGAAGTAAAGAATAAGATTTAAGAAATAATCATATAATGAAAGCCAAAAAATATTCCCAAGAAAAGATGACCTTAGGTACGCAGTTCAGTAATGAGCTTTCTTGTGCACCAAGCTCTTCCACGAAAATACGTTTTGCATAAGCTCCAGCAACACCATGTAGAGCATCATAACTTCAAAAGGTAAATGTCAATCTTAGTATTTAAGACCATAATATTAAAGATTACGTATGAAAATGTTAGCGTTCCCCTGAAACGTATTCCTTTGTGAGGCTCTACATACCAGAATGAGAATTTGGGAGAGGATAGCAACTTGCGGATAGATTCAAAATCAAATATTGACCTGATAAATTAATTGGGAAACAGCGGTAAGAATACTGAAACAGCAGAGCACAAAAGATTATTACAGAGATGATTACCCTTAATGATAGAAAAAAACAAAAGCAATTAACCAAACATCCAAAAAAAGAAAGACCAAGAAGGATTGACACCATCAGACACTTTCTGAAGTAGATGGGATGCGGTTATCAACCCCTTATATAAGAAGTTGGGGGGCGGGGGAGGGGGATTTAAAAATCATCTAATTGAGAACAAAGTCAGAAGAAAAGGTAAAAATGCCACTATCACAGATTAACAAGCTAAACAATGATAATAATTGATTAATTAGTGCTGCCTCATTACAAATTTAAACAGATGGTATATGAAATAAAACGAATCACAAATATCTCCGTCAGGACTCAAGAAATAAAGGAAAATAGGCAACAACAAAAGAAATAAATTGTAGGAGAAACAGCAATTAATGATGATATGACATGCTGTCACTTGTCACGAAGAAAGATGATAAATGATAATATTGATCAATAAAGCTTACTTCATCAACTTCACATAGTCACTGGCTGAATCAAAAACCTCAACATCAAATTGTCCTTCGGGTCCACTAAAGCTACTTACACCTACTGCAGAAATATCCACCTAGGCCAGACAAGGGTTGATAAGCAAGAATTAAGTTGTGATTATGTAGAAGTTAAAAAATGAGAGAGAGTGTGAAAGTACGTTGGGTATATCTTCAGCAATTAAGTACTCCTTTATTGATGTTGTGTTTTCATAGATCTTATCAGTGATTCCCTCTGGAGCAGGGCCACCATTTTCCATGTTGTATTTAATCCCAAAATCCTGCGGAGGTTTTTTCCAAAATAAATAAAGAATAACAAACAATAAGGTAATTCAGATTAAAGTAACAATTCCCATGTCCTCTAGATCCTTATTATCTAGCTGTTTTTTTCACAACTAAGAAGCACGAACACATCAATTTGGGTAACGTCTGTATCGAACACGTAAAGGACACTCCGACACTTATTGGACACGTATCGGACACTTGTTAGCTCAATAATATGTGTCACACTAGTTGAACAAAGCGAATATGGATTCATCACTTGTTATAGGCACGTATCGAACATTTGTTAAGCATAATAAATCAATGTAGATAGTAATATAAGACAAAATAATAAATTTTGAGAGCAAAATACATCAAACTCATTTTTTTAAACATAAAAATGCATGAACTTATTGACTTTGAATTTTCTTTTGGTATAAAAATGATATATACTTTAAAAAATTGTATACTTCGATAAATGTGTCCATGTCCTAGATTTTTATAAAATAACGTGTCACCATGTCCATGTCATGTCATATTCATGTCTTGTGTCTGTATCTATGCTTTTTAGGTTCACCGTGTATGCACATCCGAGCTGTTCATGCACTTTTTAGAGGAACCACATGCATTAAGGCAGGTGAAATGTCTTATAATGAAGTAACGACAGCACAGGATAACCAACTACTTTGGTTTAAAATCTTTGTCAAGGAGAGTACAGCTTAGGGTGATCAAATAGAACATTACCAACTTCTCGGCATTATTAAGATTCCTATCCAATAAATGGGAAAGAAGGTAATCATTATGAGTTGGCCTAGTGGTCGATAAGGGGCCAATGTAAATAGTAAAAGGATTATAGGGAATGAGTTCAAACCATGGTGACCACCTACCTAGAATTTAATATCTTACGAGTTATCTTGATAACCAAATATAGTACGGTTAGGCGATTATCCCGTGAGATTAATCGAGATAATTGAAAGCTGGTTCAAATACTCATGGATATAAAAATAATAAATGGGAAAGAAGGTCTTATTAGTTTTTGCTTTTGTCTCTTTTTCTTTAAGGTCCACAAAATGTAAGATATATCCAAATATCAATCGACTTGATTTAGGAACATCATTCGGGAAAGAGAAAGAAAAATAACAAATATGATGATATCTACCTCATGGGGACCACCTGGATTGTGACTTGCAGTCAAAATAAATGCTCCTGATGCTCGGGATCCCTGGTACAAAAAGTTACTTTTATGGTTACCATTGTTGAAGACTTAAAACGTTATCATCATGAAGTTGGAATTTTAGCTTATGAATAAAACTAGTTCCACCTACATCAGCACCAACTCTTTCACGTATGACGGCAGAAACAGCGGGAGTTGAAAGCAAACCATTTTGACCAACCCAAATACGTCGTACTCCATTTGCTGCAGCCATCTTGATTATAATCTGCCATTTAAACATGGAAATATAAGAAAGCGAATGAGGAAGTAAGAATCATTCTCGACCATTCCTATCATTACTAATTTTGTGAAAATAAGATTTCCTTAAAGAGCATAAGAATGTCATTCCCATTTCCTCGATCACGCATACACTGTTGTTACTTTCTTCAGCATAATGGTATACTTATGTTTTCATCAACTGCACTTATTTGTATGTAGTTTAATAAGTACAGTACAATATTTTAGTTCTATAAATACTACACATTGTAACAAACTTTAAAAACTAACCACTGTTGTGGACTCACAGTAAAACGTTTTCACTATACTAAAAATACAGAAACAGCTCAACAATACAATAGCAGTATACATGACATAACAAACTAATTGCCATAATCTTTTTTTCTAAAAACATTTTTTCCTTTTCTCTGTCTTTGTTATGGATCTCACACCAACCTGAGGTTGATTCTTTGTTCCATATATTTGTATTAATGAATACCTTCACCATAATCTTTTTTTCATTTTGGTTCCATAAAAATTCAAATAAGTAAACTACTTAGAGTTATTTCATTTTACTTTATTTCACGTGAATTCCCTTTCAAATTCATTCCTGAACAGAACCCTAGATTCTTGAGATCTAAATTATCACGAAAATACACTTATCAGAGTACCTGAATAGCATCCTTTGAATAATAGCGTCCATCTCCAGAAACAACAAGTGTAGCACCTACATCCATAAATAAAAGCATATAATTTAATGATAAAATCATAAAAGTAATGCTTTGGTAGAAAACAAAAGTTATTGTGTTTACTTAGGATAGACGTTGAGTGAAAGAACTAATGTAAAGGCCAACAAAATGAATCGTAACTAGAAATTAAATTCTATATTGTGTGGACAGAAGAACAAACGTTCAGTTGAGGCACTTGCATAATGAATTAGTCAAGATAGAGGAGTCAGAGGGTCCAAGCAGAAAGTTAATATGAATAGAGGGAATCATAGATCACTGTAATGAGTAGAGGTAACTAATATAATATTGAAACCTAAGGCCTTTTTTTCAGCCAAGGAACAAGCACCACCATCAATGCTAAATAGCTATAGACGGAGTTTGTCATAATGAAACCATATAAACAAACAAAGAAAAGAGCCAGTATGGAAATCTTGGTCATCAACAGACCGAAAAATATATTTTTCTTACAAAAATGACCTATTCCCTAATTGTTTAACTGCAATTATAAACCAAGGAGGGTAGAGCATCCTAACCAAGCATAGTAGAGCATGCCGAGTTACTTCCCAGTGTCCGCACAGTACTTAGGATAGGAGAAAGTTTCATTTGGATTCTAGGAGTTTGAAAGATAAATATAGCAACACATTCAGCACCTTCTTTGAAACTCTCATGTCTGTTAGCCAATTAGGTGTAAATATCATGATCCTTTCAACATCAATAATTTAAACACTCTCTTAGCCAATTAGGCGAGTTTTTTGTAATCTCAATTAGACTGGAGCTAGGCTCTCCTCCTTTTGTAATTTCATATTATCTATGGAATTATTTCTTATCTTAAAAAAAGATAAACAAATGTAATCACTTGAGTATCTTACTATAGCCCTTCTAAAATTATTGAGCGATTGATCAAATTCACATGAAAAGCAATCAGCTCTCCATAGCTACAGAGAAGTTAAGTTTTAAGTGAAAGATCCACTACCTCTAACTTTTTCAGCAGTCAATGCGTTAAATGTTGACTGAACGAAATTCTCCAAGTAGTTCGGCTGAATGAAAACTTTTACCTGGAAAAGGTCCAGCAACAAAATATCAGTTATGCAGATTTAAATGCAGAAAAATTACAAAGTTTTGGATTACCTTGTTGCCTCCATATTACAGTGTTTACCAATGCATAAAAAGGAAGAAAATGTGTATTTGCACTATAATCTAAACAACTGTGTAGAATGGTAGTATGAAGATCAGCTAGCATGTGGAGTAATTCTACCGTCATAATGGCTTATGAAAACAGATAAATAAGGTACGAAAGGTCATCATTTTTACTCGCTAAATCAGAATTATCACCCACCATTGACCGTTGATTAAGAAATAAACATAGTTTGCCACGAACACGATAAGACAGCTAATTAAGGAACCAGATCTAGCGCACAACTAATTTTAGTTCCGACGATATATTCTTTTTTATATAATTTAATGAGACAACCATGTGTTAAGAAGAAAAATGGGAGTACAGAACAGCACGATAATGGATTCGAAGGAATAGGAAAATGAAAACAATTAAAAAAAAGACTGGTCAATTTCTTCCACACGAGGAGAGAACAAAACAACGCGTGACGTATCATGCCAAATCTCCAGCTGAGCAGCTAAAAGGAAATCACGACGACGAAACGCGCATCCATGACACAAAAGATAGTAAATATTCAACTTCATACCACCAAACCACTCATAAAAACAGTAACACAGATAAGCAACCACGAAAATCTCCAACAGTGAGTAAACTCTCAGAAAAATTAAATTCTGCAAATTCGCCAAGAAATTAAAAAAGAGAGTTCGACATTGGCAATCAATACAAGATCAGCAGATCAGGTGGAACGAGAATCACAATAGATCAGCAGTAACCAAGCGGATCCACATAGATGAAAACAATGTAAACAAAAACAGTGTTCCAATGGAATTAGAGACAGATCTGAGAGCGATGGGGAGACCATACACCAAAATGCGAAAGAAACGAAAGCAGAATGTAAGAGAAGGAACCTTCTTGCGGAGACCAGAAGTGCCGGGCTTCTGGCCATCGATAGGAGCGGTCTGCTTCTTCGTGACATTGAAGCGAACCATTTTCGGATCAGTCGCTGCAGCAGAGAAGAAACGGAGGAATTGAGGGAGAGAGAGGAGATTGAATGGAGAAATGAGAGATTGGGAGTTTAATAAAAAGTGAGGAATTGGAAGACGAACCAGTGGGCGACGAGTGGGGGGTTGCTTTGATTCCGCGCTGTTACAGAGGGCGGAGGAGAGAGAATGCCACGTAGAAGGAATAAATTTATCTCTTTACGTTATATTAGAGAAAGCATCACCTTTTTCTTTTTCTTTTTTCTTTTTTTTTCTCTCTCTTTTTCTTTCGCAGGACCCGCTCTAAAGAGATGCAGATTCTCCTTCTACTTCTGATTTGGATGGATATGAGAATCAAAAAACAGAGCTTTGAGCAAAATACACTTTTTAATCGCCAAGTTTGAGTTAGTGTTTATTTTGTTTTTTAAATTTATTCTAAAAATTGTTCCAAAAAGTGTTTAAGCTTATTTCATCATCAGTTGATCTAACAAAAATGTTTATTTCAAATATGGTTCTGTGGTGGTAATTTTAAGTTAAGTGGAAAAGTACATTAATTTTGTGTTATTTTGTTTTGATCCACTGCTGTCCGACTTCGCTTGCTGTCGACAAATTATCACTAGTCGATGTCCATCTGACAACGCTCGCTATCAATCCGATCAACATGTAGAGACGAATGATCGAACTCACAACTTTTAGGTTGTAAATATATGTCAATTACGGTTGAAGTATACCAGTTTTAGCAAGATTAGACACGTATTTAATATTAAAAAATGTAAAGTTATATAAAACAATTTTTTTTTAATATTCTAATTTCATTATTTAATTCAAATGACATGATTGATTGAGTTAGCAATTTATTTATTTATTTATTTTTAGGAAACTAATTTCATTGAACTTAAACAGAGTCACCCTGGAAGAAGCTGTCTTGTGGCAACCCTGTTCGCGAGACGCCGCACATGAACAATCTTGAAATTGGAAAAATTCTTCGTCAGATTTTGAATATCCTTCACCAAAACATTGGAAACGCTTTGAGTTTTAGAGTCTCCAAGAATCAAATTGATCGGCGTGAGGGAATCAATCTCAAATTGCACCGATGGGAGATTCAACCTAATCACCATTCAGAAACCTTCGAGCAGAGCCAAAGACTCGAGTTTCAACGGATGGTGGTAAGCTTCTACCCTTTGAGAAACAACAACAATAATCTGACCCTTATCATCTCTGCCAACAATACTAATTCCAATTCTAAAATAGGTTCCTTACCTGCAGCATCCACACTAATCTTCACCCACTCAGGCTGGAGAGGAGACCAAAAAGGAAGGGGACTCTCGAGGCTTGAAATGAGTGACTAGAGGGCGTTCCACAACAAATTCCATTTCCTTCCCGAAAATCCTTCACATAGGTTAGCTCGTCAACCTAGCTTGGATCGAATGATTGAAATCTCGATGAGAAATAACTTGAGGTAAAAGTAAATTCCACATTTCCCTTGCTCTTCTGCAATCACAAAGAATGTGATCTGTTGTTTCAAACTGCTTTCCACAAACTTAACATGTCGGATTCATATCCACCCCTTTCTTAAATAAATGCCCCATTGGAGGAATACAGTCACTAAAAGCCCTCCCAAAAAAATGTCTTAATTTTGGGGGGAATTTTTGGTTTCCTACAGAAATTCCACCCAGTTTCGCTCCTTTTGTTGCTAGAAGAGACTTTGCCAAATCTTATACCACGTATCCGATTTGTCAGTCTGCTTATCGGAATAGAAACGATAGCCTGCAATTGACTTTTTTTAAACCTGAGGTTAAAATAAATATGCATGATATTGTATAATGTAATGTATTTATTTAAATGACATGTTGGTGACCATCACAAAACTTTTATACTGTTCAAATATGTTGACTTAAAGTCCTATAATTTAATACAATAAGGTGATTCGTCAATTATTCCATACAATTTTAATGTAAACTAGGATTATTTAGCATGTTAGGTAAAGTCATCGTGCTCTATAGTCTATAATTTGTGTTTAAATCATACGAAAGAGTAGGTTATAAAAACATAGGTTTATGTGACAAATATTTTTACTTTAGTATTACAATTCAAAGGAAAGAGCGAGAATCTTCTGAAAAAAATGAAAAAATAAAGGGTGAGAATTCAAACTTACCACTTTTAAGGAATATTATTAATGTATTAACCAATTGAGTTATGTTTAGATTGAATTTATGTAATTTGATTTTGTGGTTTTTGATAACCTAATTAGGCTCGATGCAACACCATATTAGATTAAATTCTAACTTAAGCTTTGAAGTCTGCATAGCCAAACACCAATCATGATGCTTCGAATACAACCATGACTTAGAATAAGCAACACTAAGAACCAAACTTCTAAAATCTCTACCTTAAAACTTATTCTTTTGAATTGCCCTTGCTCCACTTTGCATATTCTTCTTCTTTATCCACTTTTACACTTTGTCTTTTAGTACAATTTAGATTCTCTATGTTGTCTCAAGGTTTTCCATGTCATTTATACATTCAATCAATATTCCCTTCCTTTACTATCTTTTTTCTTCCACTTGGGTCCATAGTCCATATATATCTTTAATACTTTTTTTTTAGTTTGTTTTATTATTTTCTTTCAAGTGTTCAAGGCCTCCCATCTAGGATGGCTTCAAACTTCAAAGTATTTAATTCTAGACCTATACTTTTATCTACATTTTCTATTGTGAGTCTTCTGTTTTTAGAATTTCAATTTTTTCCAAACTTTTGTTGCTGAATTTTTAGTCATTATTTTACTTTTAAATTTTTAGTTTTAACCCTTCAAATTTTATATCTAGTCTATATTTTAGCGAAATTATTCTAAATTTTTTGGGAGTGTTATACGACCCAATTTCTTCTGTTCCTTCAAATTTTAGACCTTTAACTGGATTAGTGTGCTCTCTACACCATATTTAATTAGGTTGGACTTGAGAGTTGAATTTTTTTTCTTTCCTTTTTTTAGTATAGAAATGTGGGACGGAGGATTTAACCATCTAAAATAAAATAAACAAGATGTGTTAACTGCTTAGTTATGAGTTAAGTTATATATATATATATATATATATATATATATATATACTATCATTTTTATTACAGGACTAGAGTCAGAGGGTTAGAATTAAAATTATAAATGCTGAAGGACTAAAATTAAAAGGGGTTAAAAATTTAAAGAGCAAAATTAAAACGGTTTTTAAACCTGTACTATGCTTTAAAAGTATTTTAAAATTAGAGAAAACACCATTTTTAACTCATACATTTTTTTTACATTAACTCATTACATTTAATTGAGTGGGTAAGTTTTAACTTTAAAGTTTTTTTGTCAAAAAAAAAAAACACTTTAAACTTCTATGTTTGTCCCACTAAACCTTAAACTTGATTAAATATTTCAATTAATATCTCTTCAAAAATAAATTAGGAAATTACTCATTAACCAACCAATATTTTTTTTTTTTGAATAACCAACCAAAAAATTATACAAACTTTTGTTGGGTAAATATACGGGTCTGTGTAGTACTGACAAACAAATTACAATGTAACTGACTACAAATTATATAAATTTGAACAACTTGATAAACACCAAAACTTGATAAAATAGTCGGGCACGCTTCAATAGCGCTGACCTGAAGACAATTATTCATTCTACACAAGTTGCTAGCAGACTACAGCAATCGTCTCAGCAAGATACAACGACTAACTCCGGTAGAAGTGCAACCTCGAACTACTCGGATCTGGCAGAACTCTTAGACACTTACTCTCTACACAAACAAGAACAATAACTCAAAAAGAATAGAGAATTCTTATGAGAGGAGGAGAATATTCAATTAAGATATCCTTGGATATCTCAAAATGAAGAAATCAACGACTATATATAGCTGTACAAACAAATAACATCTTACTCAAAATTAAACAAATATGTAACATTTTTACCTATAACACATGTATTGGTAATTTTAACAAAATAATGAAATAACTTAAAATTTAATAAACTAAATAAACAAAACCACTATAACAATAAATAAGAATAATATTCACAACGTGAATAATTTCTTTTAAGTTTCACATCTTGAAAAACTAACGACTTTAACTAACAAAAAGTCAAAATGATCCTGTCACAAAATGTACAAACTCAATCATGAAATATTTGACAACTTATTTTATATATATATATATATATATATATATATTATGTATTTACAAATTACAGACAAAAATATTTCATGTATTTACAAATTGTCAATACTTTTTTTTTCCATTAAACGAAATTACAGACAAAAATATTTCATCTATATTTACAAATTGTCGGTACTTTTTTTCGTTAAATTACCAGTTTTGTTATTAAACTTTTAAGTTTATGTCTAATAGATTTTTACACTTAGAAAGTATCTAGTAAATCTCTAAACTTTCAAGTTCGTGTAACCGTTTCCTTTTAACTTTAAAGGCATCTCATAAGTCTTTGAATTTTCAATTTTGTATTCAATAGGTTCTTAGCATAGTCGATATAAAGTTTAAGGACTAATTTGTAATTTAATCTTTATTTTTAAAAAAATATCATAAACATAAATTTTTTAGATAAATTACATTTTGGTCCTCGAAGTTGACGATAAATTTCTATTTGATCATTAGGTTTAAAAAATTAGCACTTTAAACCTTCAATAAATTGTTCTAAATTGTCTGTGAGAACAAATAATGTTAGTGTGCTGCATGGAAAAATTATGTGGTGGTTAACTTGGTGAGTGGACACTGACTTGGATTTTTTACGTGAGGTGTTAAAACATATTAAAACATTTTAATTTTAGTACTAACATAAATTAATATTGCCTTTTAATTCAAATCAAATTATATTAGTTTATGTAAAATTTTAAACTTGTTACTTCCAAAATTCAAATATGCACCCTCACTTATAAAAAAATACATATTTTTATTTTCTTCTTCATTTATGTAATAGCTTTTTGAATATCCAACACAATTGAAAACCTAGTACTTGAAAAATAGTGGATGATAATACTTGAAAAATAGTCTCATATAATCATAAAAATGTACTCCTCTAACTAGTCAAGGTAGGATTTAAATTTCTAACACTTATTCAAATTTCGAGTTTAAATTAATAAAATTGAAAATTTAAGATTAAAATTAATTGAACAACCATCTGGAGAAATGGGGTGAAATTTGAACTTCCTTTTCTACTAAGAGTTACTAGTAATTTAGTTTGTGTATTGCAGGTGGTATCTTTTTTCCCTTAAATTGCATTTTATCATATTGAAATGTAACTTTGTAAAAATTTGCAATAATATTTATTAGTGATGCCTTTGAAATTTTGAGGAGGATAATTAGAAATTTTCCTTCCTTGGGTGACTATTTTTCTCTTCAAAATTTCCAGCCATTCACTAAATTTTATCTCATATGTTTATTAGCAGTCAATTATATGGTAATGAACTAAACTGAAAAATGTTAAAAGAATGAGAATTAAATTGAAAGTTTTTAAACAGCTCAAACATTAGGGGTTAATCAAAGCCTCTTTTTTTTTAAATAAAATTTAAATGCAAACAAACATCTAAAAAATAAATTTTTCAAAAAATAAGGATTTTTTTAAATAATTATTTTTTAAAAACAAATGACAAAGTAGCGTAGGTTTCAAAGTAATTGCAAAAATAAAGTAGATAAATCGCAGGGATGGACTCTGATTTGACCAAAGCTGCAATCATCGTCTACCATTTGAATTGAAATTGCAGTCATTCACTACGATAAAATGAAAGTCGCAGCCTTTATTACCTACCACTTCCCTTTATTTATTATTTATTATTTTTTGTAATGTTTACAATAAAAAATTTATTACATCTCCATTAAATTTCTCAATATTAATAAATTAACAATATAAAAAATTGAAATAGAAATAAAATAAATAAATAATAAAAAGGTTGAAGTCGAGTACAATGTACGCGATTTCCAAAAAAAAAATTCAAAGGTGGAAATCGCATACAATGTACGCTACTTCTAAAAAAAAAAGTGTTTCTATTCACTCACCTGTCACGTCAAATATACACGTTTGCACACAAATTATAGATATTGTATGCAAGTTTTGACTTTCACTATGACCTAACTTATTTTTGTCAATGGTTTTGAAAACGTAATTTACTTTTGAATTTATTTATTTAAATTACATTTATTTTGTTATTATTTTTAAACTAACATTATTTTTGTAATTTATTTTTAAAACTACATTATTTTAAAACTTTCTCAAAAAATAACACTAAGAAAAATCACTCTTGTGATATATTTCCATTTTCTACTAACCAACCCACCCCATGAAGGCCCCTCTCTCAATAGTAAACCTCTTCAATCATCTCATGATATTTTTCTCTATTCTACCAAGCACATAATCACCGCTTCTCAACTTTATCTTTTCTTTTCTCTCCTTTTATGCCCCTTTCTTTTTGGGTAAAAAACACCTCAATAATTCTCACCTGCCCCCTTCTTCTTCCTTGTAACTTTCCTTCTTTTTTTCTCGACCCAGACTATCGCATAGTTTTTTAAGTAAAGTCACGAGAATTTTATATCCAAAGTGTACACTATCATACTATTATAGTATAATATAAGAAGTTTATTATCTCATCGGTTCTTCTACAAATTAACACAAAACACAAACTTATCAACTTCAAACTATACAAACCTTAATAATTCTCCCGCATAATTCAAATATAAGGCTACACAAGCTCATTAGAGTCGTTAGCGAGAGTTTATCAAAGTAAAATAAAAGTTAAATGTACTTTCTTTTTCCTTTTAAATACAAGTGACGGTAATAATATTAAGTTTGGTTCATAAACTTTTAGAATTGTGTGTATTGAACTGTAGTGCTTTGACAAGTTTCTAATAGGTCTTTCGAATCATCAACGTTGTATCAATGTGATACATGTACTTTAAAAAGTTTCTGAAGCATCTCCAAACTTTTAATTTTTTGTGTCTTATAGGACCTTATTGTTGACTCCGTCGATTTAACACTTATATGTCACATTGTTTGTATTATTTAAGGGTTACATGCTAAGCTAATTTCAGGCATGTTAAAATCTTTAGTGACATAAACGTTAAACTAATTAACGAAGTTAATGTAGATTCTTTAAAAAAAATGAACAAAGTTAACATAGAAATTTATTAGACATAAAATTTAATAGTTCAAAAACCTATTAAAAAATTTTCAAATACAGAAATTTCACAATTTTTGAAAGTTTTAGAGTTATATTAGAACTTTTTAAAGCATATAAACTTAAATAGCTCAACACAAAGTTATAAGTTTGATGAACCAAACTAATAATCTCACTGAATTATAAAATTTTAAAAACCTGCCCAATAGTTATTCTACCATTAAATTCAAATTTTTAATTTACTTTTGGATTTTGGCCCCTTGTCAAATAATCTGAGCATACTTCAGTCAAAAACAATGTTTCCTCTTAATTATAAATGAAACGTCAATTTGAATATAACTCAACTACTTAAAGTATCTAGATCCAATCAAAAGGTCATGAGTTCGCTCTGCCAGTTTCGAGATAGCTGGCCTAATTCGTCAATCATTCTAGGATGACAATGAGATACCGAATGTGCTACGAAACAGATCACACTCCCCAGATGCGCCCGCTTCAATCTATAATAGGCAAGCTTCAGAGTGTGGTCAGTTAAACCCTGCTCCAGAGCTAGTTTTCTTTTGCAGGTTTGACCAAGGCACTTGGCACCACTCTTACCGTCCACCTCGAGACTAGAGTTAAATTCCACGCAACAAGGCTCACAAATTCTATCATAAGTTCGTTACTTTCCCAAATAGAGACACATCGAGAATTTTATGTTAGATGAAGCTCAAATTCAATTTATTATAACTTTGATTGCATATATATATATATATATATATAGTACAACATGTAGGAGTGGGGGATCGAAGTCACAACCTCGATATATGTCAATTACCATTAAACTATACTCGCTTTGACTTTAATTACATTAATATTAAATATACTTTTGATATATGACACTCGAATCAAGTAAATACATTGATTACCAAAACACTACCAACCCATTATGCTTCTTTTTTTTATATAAATACAAAAGTCACTCCAACCAAACCCGTTATGTTTGGTATTAGTTTGTTGAGTAAAAAAATTGACTTTATAATTTGATATTAACTTGTTTGAAAAAAAAAAGAAAGTAGGATTACATATATAGATAAAAAATATTATATATAGGGGAGTTTTTTCTTCTTCTTTATTTGAGTTAATAGTTTATTTTCTAGTTATTACAGGAAATTTAAATAGCTTCCTAAAATTTATTTAAAATTTTTTATCCATTTTCATCAATATTTCATATCAAGAAACAAAAATGTCGATTTTAAAGAAAAAATTTGAAATAAAAATTATAAAACTAATCGATATTATCTAAAAATTAAATCATGAATCATATTTTTTATTATTTCGATAAATCTAAATTTATAAAAGCGGTTCACAAATTTAATTGTTAAGAGACCGAGAGAATTTAAATTGAAAGGTTCACTAAAAAAAGAATTAAATACTATTTTGCTCTCTACATTTTCATTTTAGTTCATGTACTTGTTGACACCGTATTTGGTCCGGCYCAAATTTTATTATTTTATTTATTTATTATTAACATTAATATTAATATTTTATATTATGAAATTTTATTTGTTTTCATTAAAAATAACATATTTTACCTTATTATTTTTAAGGTAAGGTTTTAATTAAATTTAAAAATAGATTTTGTTTTAAAAGAATTTGATTTATTATTAAAATATATAAATAAATAAGATTTGATTTTAAGTAAATAAAAAGATTTGTTTAAATTTAAAAAAAAAGTTTTTTTTTTTAATAAAACTGATTCTGTTTTACTCGTCAAAACTACTATCTATAACGTGGCCTTTTCTCCGTTATCTTCCTCCTTTTTTTTCTCTCTTCAATTTTGACCCTCCCCATTGTTACCGTTACATTTTTGCGGAGGGGAAAGGGAACTGACAGAACACAACGTGAGAGCAGGGGCAGCACAAATCTCATAGAAATTGGCTTTAAAAATTCAAATTTCCTTGCGCATCACACAAGTTTGAGAATTTGCCTGGACGATGGGGGAGAGCATGAATCCCTGATTTTGGCAATAGAATAGACAAGTTTTATAGTGAGACGAATTATTGAGTTTTCACCCCGTTTAACAGAGAAATAGAGATTCTCCGTGATGGTCTAATGGCAGTCTCAATTCACGTCCTCTCTGTCTCTTTCCATTTCCTCTGCATTTTTTTTAATCGGTTTCTCCCTTTATTTTTAAATAAAAGAATATTGATTCTTTTTTTAAATAAATTTTGTTTTAAAGTTAATAAATCTAAAATCATACGTATGTAAAGTTTGTTTTTGGAAGATTTGTTATTTAAGATTTGAAAATTTTGAATAAGATATTTTAAATAAGTTTGTTTAAATAAGATTTTTTATTTTCATTTATATTTTTTTTTGTATAAAAAAGTTTTATAGGAATACAAAATAAAGAGTTTTCTTTTTATTTAAATTTTCGTTTATACTTTTGTTTTCCTTTTTTTTTAAATAAAATTAAAAAATACAAAGGTTTGTATTTTAAAAAAGAGCATAATGTGTATTCTAAGCCAATATTACATTGGTAATGCACTAGGGTATTGACATACATGACACAAGTTCAAGTCTTTCATTGCCTCATTTTTATCATTGTTTTTATTAAATAAAAGTTTTTTTTTCTTTTTAAATAAATTTTTTCGTTTATCTTTTTTAAACAAAATTAAAAAATAAAAAGTTTATATTATAAAAAACGATTTTAAATTGCATACTAAGGTCTTTGCACACTGGCAAGAGTTTTGGGTATTAACAACCAAGTCTTCATGTGTGCCTTGATTTCGTTTTATTTCTTTTTTTTATTTATCATTGTTTTGCTTACTAAATAATTATTTCGAAAATCCCAATGACAGAAATTGGATCTTTCCAATATTATCGAGGTGTCAAAATTTTTCTAATGGCTTTCGTGCCACTCATATCTATTAATTCATATCTTATAATAACATGTGAATTAATATAATATGAGACATTTAAAATAAAAAAAGTATTTTTTTTGGACCAAATAACATAATGGGATAATTTTTGACAAAATGTGGTACCGTTTTCAAACGGGTGTCGTAGGGTGCTAACACCTTCCCTCCGCTCAGTCGACTCCATAACTAATGATCTGTTTTTGCAGACCTTGTTTTTATTTTTAGGTGATCAATCACACCTCGTAGATGATTGGTGGCGACTTCAAACCCTTATCTTGAAAGAGACCCTTCAAGGGATGACGTCGGCCACTCCGCGTCGCGATGACGTTGCGACAGTACTAATTCAATTCAACAAAGTAGATCATATTCCTTACTCTCTATTTTCTCTCTTTCCTAAAATTAACATTAATTTTATTCATTTTAGTCTATATACTTTCAAAATGGATGTTTGAACATTTTAATCCCTATTTGTAAAATTTTAACACAAATTTTACATCTAATGAAAATCTTTTAATATAGATTTACGTTTACCTTTCATGAAATTTAATGAGTAAAGTGTCAAGAAAGAAATGAGATAATTAGAAATATTAAATTATACAAATTATCATTTTTTAAATTACAAGATATCAAAATGAATATTTTGAAGTAAAATAAATAAAATTTGAAAATAATCAAAATAGCCGCTTGAGTATACTCAAAGTATAGTACTTGAATCCACAATAAATATATATAAATGAATACTATAAATAATATTTTGAAAAAATGAGGGCGGGGGCTTGAGCCCCGATCCCAATACGGCTCCACCTCTATTCACAACTTACATGAAGCCCACACTTGTAAAAGTCATATTATAGACTACACACACAAACCAATTGTACAAATTATATATATATATAAATGTTTCCGAACATTGAAATACTTGAAATTCGAATAAGTCGTTACATGTTACATTTCAGGGTTTGAGAGATGATAGCTAGATAGAGGACCACAGACGATTAGAAACGTATGTACGAAATACACTCCTTCTATACGGTACAAGAGACGAGCTGCAGCCTGCAGGCAATAGTATGCAAGAGGGACAGTCTGGCGGGTGGCAGTGCTACCCCCGCGCGATACGAATTTCCTTGCCTGCCCGCTAGAATCTCGTATGACAAAGCGCACCACTGCCCTTAGACGAGCGTCCTTCCTGATCGGTCATGAGCACTTATAAAAGGGGAAGACCGCAACCACCCACCAAATAAGTGAAAAATCTCTCACTAATTCCTAAGGGGTTCCCCTCTACTCTTACTTCGATTACTAACTTGAGCGTCGAGTCTTTTAGGCAGGACACCACACTGTTGTCGAGTATTGTCAGACTCGTTTACTCTCCAACGACGTTCTGTTTCGAGGGACCCGTGGACCTCTCCAAACTCGCCATCAACCACAAAAAAGAATGTTAGGAAAAAATTAACCCAGTCAAATATATTATTACAACGAGCATTTAAAAAGTAACAATTATACCTAGATTATTCAAAATCGAAACAAATTAGGTAGTTGAAAGCATTTGAAATAATTTAGCCAAAATAAAAAAGAAAAAAAATTGAAAACCCAATAAAAAGAAAGGCAGACTTTTTGTTTGGCAAGAGGCATTAATAGAAAGTGAGTTTACAAAATGGTAAAAAATGCCAAATTAAAAATCCCAAAATTTGAAAAACAGAATTGGCTGAAAATCTCAGGCGTGCTGCCCAAAAGTTATTTTGCTGACACTTAAACAGTACAACATTACCTGTAAAGTTCTATGCTTTCCTTTATATTTTTATAACTAAAATCTAACCCTCTATCATTCTTACAAGTTTTCTACTATTTTTATGAAATTAAATTAAAATTTCAAAAGCGCAATTAAATACTTCAAAAAGAAATTTATAACTTTTTCTTTTCTGTTTTTTTAAAACTTGCTATGCTATGGTTTCATGGATATGTTTAAAATTTTAAAAACAATAGTTTGTTTTTTTGGGTAACTATAAAGTATAAACTTAACATAATTAATATTCAAGTAAATTACAACTTTCCTTCTCATGTTATAACTTTTAGTTCCTATATTTAAAAAAAAAATTGTTACATTATAGATTTGTCTCTCAAACTTTTAGAGTTGTTTAAAAATTTATAACAATACGAGGTTATGTCTATTTGGTTCCTGTATTTTTTTTCTTTTTTTAATTCTAATAGATGCATTAACTATCTTCAATTTTGTGCCAGATAGGTTCATGTTGTTAATTTATTTAGTTAAGCGCTTACAACACATGTTGATTGTATTGTTTAAAGATTATATTGCAATGTGATTTCAAGCAAGTTTAAGCATTTAGTGTTGTAAGCGTCACAGGAGTTAATGAGAAAGAGGTATTAGATATAAAATTAAAAGTTTAAGAATTTATTAGATACAAAAATTAAAAGTTCAAGAGTTTATTAGAAACTTCTTAAATTATAGAGGCTAAATAGAAAGGGGAAAAAATCTTAAAATTACATGGCTTATTATAATCTTTTTCATATATAAAGACTAACTAGACACGATTTAAAAGTTCAAATGCCTATTATAAATTTTTTAAGTACATGAATTAAATAGACAAAAAAAATGATAATTTACGGACCAAACTTATGATTTAACTAAAATTTTTTACTATACTTACGTTGTATGTTATGATTAACGCTTATTAGACATCTCTGATGTTAGCGAAGGACAATAAAAGTTAAATATGGCAAGTTGTTTGTGGATATGGAAAATAAATTTCATGATGCGACATTTTGTCTTGATATAAAGTCTAATAACAAATCATATTAATGGAAGAATATAACCTTGAAAGGGTTTTTATAATATTAATTTTATCGAAAAGTAGAAAGAGATTAGGATTTTTTTTAGTTCAACAACATATGCGATGGAGAATTTAACCTCCCAATATTTTAGTCAATGATATATACTTTAACTAATTGAGCTACAACGAGAAAAAGACTATGGTCAATCTTGTTGTGAAGTGCAACAAATAATATTTATTGACTTTATTTGATCATTTTAAACTACAACCATAAATAACTTGCCATATTGAATAATGTTATTTCTCACTAAAGACGGTTGATAAGGTTAATCAAGGCATACGAATGATAATGAACATTTTTAAAGTATGAAACTAAATTGAAACTAAAATTAAAAGTAGATGAGCCGAAAAAAACCTAATTTAACCTAAAACATTCCATGCTGCAAAAAGCAAAATCTAAAAATATAATTATAAAGATAGAAAAAAAAAAAATATATATATATATAAATATAATTATATATACTTTTTTTAGTTCAACTACATGGTAAAGCGAAGATTATATATATATATAAAGCGGAGATTATATATATCTTTTTAGTTGATACATATCTTAACTACTAGTTTTTTTTTTAATAGAAGAGAATTCGAACCCTCAACCTCATAGTGGGATACAAGTGTCTTAACTGCTCAGTTATGCTCGAGATAAGAATGAGATCAAGTTGAAAATATAAGTAATTAGTATAACTATTCCAATTGATATCTAACTTAATAATTATATTAAATTAACAAGTAAGAATGACATCATTTTGTCAAGGCGAGCATAGTTCAACGGTAATTTGCATATATTTCTAACCAATAAGTTCGATCTCCCACCTCACATGTTATACTAAAAAAAGAGGATGAGATCATTTTAATTATAAGTCAATAAGAAAATTATTTTATAGAAACAGCTTTTTATAAACTATATATATATATATTTTAGGGAAGAAAATTATGGCATCAAATATATTTTTCAAGGAAGATTCTTTTGTTAATTTTAGATAGTAAAATCCAACTTTGAAAAATACCAAAAATAATTTCATCCTTAGTCAACATCAACACACCTTAGCAAACATCTATTTCTATGGAGTTGGAAGTATAACTAGTAGCCTTTTGGTAAAACTAGTTAAACTTCATTAACTAGTTTATACTTTTTTTTAATGGAAATGCTACTCTATGAAAAACATTGTATTGTTTGACAATAGTTTTAAATAAATTGTTGTCAATTTTATAAAATTGTTCTAAATAACCTTTTGTATTAAAAATATTTTCATTGGATAAAGATTTTTTTAATTCAATTCAATTTTCAATTTTTCTTTTAGTACAATATGTAAGAGTGGATTTAAACTCAAACCTTTCGGTTGAAAATATGTACCAAGTTAAACTAAGGACTTAAAAATTAATAATACTTCAAAAGAAAAAAAAATTAAAAGGGGTAAAAATATTAGTTCATTAAATTTTTTTTTTTTTTCAAAAATTTCTACATTAATTTACCATTGTCAATTTGAGTTAGATTCGTTTGCCCTTTCATAAGTTCAAATTTCTTCCGCTTAATGGATGGTAAGTTGAAAATTTTTCCCACTCCCTCGGGAACATAATATATTTTTAAAAAATCAACAATTTATATGAAATTTAATTTTCTAAAAAGAGAATAAAAAAATAAGAAACAGAATCAGATAAAAAAATGAAATCAAAATAGATTATAGTAAATCTTATTTGATTAAGTTTAAATCCAATTAATTTAGTGAAAAAAAACAACTCATGACTCACCTCAACTAATAAAAAATTAAATATTAAAATTTAAAAAGTTAAAGTTATTTAAAACTCATAGTATCAAATAATAAAAACAACTTTATTTCTAAATTATAACCCTAATTTGACGGAATCCCTTTCCATATTCGAAACCAAAATTACAAACAACTTCAAACCAAACTTTTCTTCGAAAAAAGATCAAAGAAATAATTAAAGCAATTGCTACTTCAACCCATCCCACGAGAAGGTTATGCAATTCGATATAAAGTATAAAAAGTAAAAAATAAAGAAAAAAGAAAAGGAAGGCAAGGAAAAAAATAATAATAATAATAATAAAGAATTGAAGTGGTCACATAAAACTAAAACTAATTTCT
>NW_019104528.1:123755-150794 GCF_001995035.1 Momordica charantia
GATCCGACCAAGGAAATGGGCCTCTACAGACCAAAGATGCCCAAACCCAACGATAAACCGAGTAGGTCGGGGCTTGGTCCCGACCCCGGCTCGGCCCGTTGGCCGAGCCCACTTTCTCTCCTCTCCCATTGGTTGAGGTGCCTCGGTCCACGAATCCCTATGATCCAGTGACGACAGATAAATGGGCTCAACGAGAAGGTTCTAGAAGGCAAGATTCCTATAAATGGAACCACTGGCTGAACCCTAGAAGTAAGCAAATAAACCCTAAGTACTTCACTTAGTAATTCTCTCATCGCTGACTTAAGCATCGGAGCCAGTGTGACAGAAGTCACACCGGGTTAGGGTTGTTTGATTTTGTAGATATCCAATCCCGTGATCATTGAGCTTGGTGCACATTTGGCGAGAACCAAAGAGGCCAAAATTTCAGCATCAACAATAGCCCAATCACCCCACTCACACGCCTCCCTGATGTCGAAAGTCCTAGGAAAGTTTGCCTTCTACGCCATCCATACTTTACTTACTTGGAGAATAAGTTCTAGGACGACTCCTATAAATACAAGGGGTCCAATTCTTTCGTAGGACGAAAAATGGTATGGAAAAATTCTATACAACTAAATAAAGTCTCCTCCCTTCTCTCCCTTTACTTCCATACTGACTTTAACATCAGAATGCGTTGTGTTGATACCACGCTGTTATTAGCTCACCGTTCCTTTTTTCATCTCATCTCTAATCCAATCGTTCAATTAAAAGATATGTGTTCTCCTATTCACAACTCATTGGGTCAAGTTTAGACCATCTAGTTCAATTGACCTTACCATTTTATGTTCTAACACCCTGACCTTTTTTTTTTCTCGAAATCTTTTCACCATCTTTTTTAAATTTATTATCTCTAACTTTTTTCCATAAAAAATT
Source organism: Momordica charantia (assembly GCF_001995035.1). Next base: position 124,668 of record NW_019104528.1, read on the forward strand.
ATATCTATCTCTTTAAATTTACTCTCTCTAGCTTCTCTATTTAAATCGAATTATTTATATCTTTAAAATTTCTTGTATATAAAAAAAATCTCTTTCTCACAAAATTTTCTCTTTAAAATTTATAATAAAAAATATCACTCTCTCTAAACTGTTATTTTTCTACCTCTGTATATTTTTCTCTGTCTAGCATATTTCTCGATCGCTCAAACCTTTTTAAAAATCTAAAAACCAAAAATAGTTATTATAGCTATTTTGTTGGTAGTTTTTTTTTACAAATTATACTTATTTTCTCACAATTCTTTTTTTTTTTACTCTTATCATATTTCTTTAAAACACATTTGACGTTTTAGCCAAATTTCAAAATAAAATCGTTTAAAATTCAAAAAGAAATATAAGTTCCTAAAAACTACCAATTTTTTTTAGTTTAAAAACTTAACTTATATTTGAAATATACTTTTAAAAAGTATAAAATAAGCCCGAGAAAGATAGAGGTGCAAAAGTAGTTAAGCTTAATTTTCACCAAAAAAAACAAACAAAAATAAAATAGTCACCAAATAGATCCAAACATTTGTAATTTTATGTTTTCTAAAAACAGAAAACAATTATTCAAGCTGTATAATATTAAAAGAAAAATAGCAAACCAAAAATAGAAAAATAGAAAAAGCAAAAACAAAAACTGAGAGGAATAATTGCATAGAATTGTTTATTGAGGAAAGAATACACCACTTATTTTAACCATAAAATAAAAAAAAAAATTGAAGAAGCAAAATATATGCAAAAGAAAAATGAAGATCAAATATGTGGCATTGGTACCTGAAAATATAAATTAGAAAACACGGAGTCAATAAAAAGAATAATTGTACTATGTATTTTCGAACATGTGTTTGGTAGAAAAATTGAAAATTAAATCTTAATTTAAGCATCTCGCAAGGTGGAGGTGGGGAGATTTTTCCCCACTACACCTAGAATGTGTTCTCCATCTTAATCTCCATTCATCCTGATCCCGTTTATTTTTTTTTTAATTTATAAAATCCTAAACCTATATTTGTATGTGAAATTTACGAAACATTGTTGCGATATTTACATTTTTGGATTTATATGTATTAATAATTTGTATGGTAAAATTTTATATTTTCCAATTTGTTGTTTTATGAATTATGAGACATTCTTAAAAAAAAATCAAGAATTTTCCTTTTAGATGAGAATTTCACGTTGAGATTTAACTATTTAAGTAGGAATTCTCTGAGGAGAGAATTAACATTTAATTGAGAAGTTTCTAAATAGGAGGTAGCTTATCCATCCCTAACCCGCCCCGCAACACTCGTACATATGAGAATTTTGGGGTATTCACACATCTTAAAATGTCTAAATATCAACCTCTCAATGCAAGAACTCAAGGATATGTTGTCCAGATTATATTTCTTATTTTCATATTCACTAATTTAAATGGACTCGGTGAATATCTATTTAGAATAATTGTGTCTTGAAAACTGTTTTTGAATTCTGTAATCGAAATTCTGAAAACAAAGTTTTGACGTTGTGAGAGTTTTCGATTTGAAAATTTAAACAGCAGAATTACATTAAAAATTATTAAAACTTTGATGAATATACTATGTTATGTTTTAAATTCATTTCATTCTTTTTGTTAAAATTAAAATAAATAAAAGATAATATATTATAAATTATATAATATTAAAAAATTATAATTATACAAAAATTATAACATATCTATTAATAAATTAATTAATAATATTTATAGATTGAACTAAAGTGAGTAACTAACACTAGTCTACAATATATATTACTAATCACACTTTAAACAATTTTTTAAATTGAAATTTAATTTACAAATCTACTGTCAAATATACATTTTCGAAAACATTCAAACATGAGATACAACTCTGTTTTTCAATAAATCTGTCTTATGAGAAATTTAGAGCACGTTTGGTTAAAACTCGAATTCATTTTTTGTTTTCAGATTCACCGAATTAAATGGATTCAACGAATACGAATAGAATTTTGAAGATTCATTTTTGAAAACTGTTATCGGGTTCTGTGATCCAAACAGTAGAAATTCTAAAAATATTTTTTTTTATGTTTTTAGTATTTTTTATTCAGAATTTGAAATTTTTAAGATGCAGAATTAGATTAAAAAGGATAAAAACTTTGATAAATATATTAGTTCAAAATATAAATTCATTTTATGTTGGTTAAAATTAAAACATGTGATATTCTAAATTATATAACCCTGTAAAATAACAATTATACAAAATTTATAAAGAAATATTAATAAATTAATTAATATAAATTTAAATTAAATTAAAATTTAATTTGTAACTACTCCTAGTTACAAATATATTACTAAACTTAACAATTTTTTCAAAAATCTATTTTCTGATTATCATCTTTAGATTCCAAAAAAATCATCTAAAAATGAAAAATAGATAAAAAATCTGAAAACTTGTTTGCCGCAAAACGGATGTAGGTAGGATGTTCATTTCATGAAAAATGTGAAAAATAATAAAGGTTTTGGGATCGAAATCAAAACGATTTTCAAAATATGTAATTTTTTTAAAAAGTAGAAATTAATTATCCATGCCACTTTGCAGCGTTGACCATATCTATAAAAGAGTCCACCTCAGTCCCGAGGGACCAACAAACAGAGCCTACTCTTATGACTCGCGTCCTATACACTGACTTTGACTTTTGATCATGGCATTCTTGTAATTTCCAAAATATTTAAGGGTGTATTGGGAATTAAATCAATGTCTTGTCGTTTCTGGTGATTATTACTATTATTATTTACTATGTGGGTCCTATTTCCTTGTGTGCACTATTAAATTAATCTTTTAATCAATAAAAATATTTAGATAGTACTTTTAATATTATATATTTGTTAATCATTATCACAACCAAACCATACCAAATTACCTTAGAATAAATGTTGAACTAATTAAGTTTGGTTTATGAGTAATTCTCCAACTAGCAGTCGGTAAGTTTGATCATTTACTCTCGCGCATGTTACATTAAAAGAAAATGCTCACTGATTAATACATATATTTTCAATATAAATGTCGTAGATTTAAATTGCCACCAAAAATAATTATAAAAAAAAATGATTGAAATTAGAGATAATATTTTTACACTATTTATTAAATCAATTTTAACTTTAAATTTTGAATCTCATTTTATTGAACCTTAATCTAAAATGAAGGGTGAAATTAATATATCTATTAAGTAAAATATAAAAGAAATTTCACCAATCAAATAATAATGCATTCAAAATTTATTAAACAAAACACAAAAATGCTTAGAGTGCATTGAGGGAGAAATGCAAGCAAATGACATATCAAGCGCTGGGAAGATCGCTGGACATGGGACCACAAACAGTTGGAAACGTAATTTGCAGACTCGTACTGGACGCACCATTGCTAGGGTTATATGAGAGGCACGTTGCAAGCTATAGGCTGCAGCCTGCAGGGGGAGACAAACTGGCAGGCGACGGTGCCACTTGCTCGGCATTAGGGATTTCTGTTCTGATCTGTCAGAACCTCGTACAACAAGACACAATCTTGTACCTCAAATCGTCGTCCTTCCTGATGAGTTGAAAAAAGCTATAAAAGGGAAGAACCCCATCACTACCTAGTAACTGAAACATCTTCACTACTTTAATAAGGTGTTTATCCTTATCTTTTATTCTGATTACTAACTTGATCATCAGAGTTTTTTAGGCGGGACGTCGACCTAGTTGCAAGCTCATTTTCCCCCGTCGATACCTTGTTCTAAAAGACACGTGGACCTCTCCAGAACTCGCCATCCACGGATTCAATTACGAAAATACCGGGAGGAGAGAATGTTAATGTGAAAGAAAAGGTTTTATCATGTCCGTAAAAGTTCTTATAATTAACCATCTCTATTTCTTAAAATTAATTAATCTAGAGTTTTAATTTCATATTTTATTTAAAATTCAAATTTAATTCGATGAAATGAAAAGTATAAATTATTATTTTTTTTAATTTAATAGTTACCTAGCATTGAAAGGTTGAACAAACTATAAGATAGTAACAAGTTTTTTGCCCCTCAATTATGCTCGCTTCAAAATTGAAGTAGAATGGATGGGTTGGAGTCCCAAATAAAAAAAAAATATATACATGTTAAAAAAATTTAACGTATTTTATTAAATGTGATTAGATCAAACTATGCTTATTTAAAGAATATAATACTGGAAAGGATTCTCTACTTGTTGGCTACTAAAAGGGAGAGCACTTATCAAATTGCTTCTTAAATAAACTTGTCGTCTAAAAATTTTCAATAATTTTAAATTTTAATTAGATGCCACCTAGTAATTAAATAATCATTAATTAATAGCATACTTTTGTACAAATCCTTCCTTCTCATTTACGTACCTAAATTTTATTTAAAATAGTTATTATTAACCAAACTTAAAAAAACAAAAACGATTACCAAATAAATCGTATAATAACTTCTATACTATATATATCTATATTTAAATGGGGTTGTGAGTGGAGAAACTTTATGGTTTTATTTTCTAATCTTTTCCATCTATTTATTGTCTTTGTTTCTTAGAATTAACTATATGTCAATTTATTGTTATAAAAAAAAACTATATATCAATTTATTATAAAATTCCTACTATAATATTTAAGCCAAATTAATTAGTGAGATATAATTTATGTGAAACTAATTAGTACAATAAAGTAGTTGAAGCGAACCTGAATATGATTTCTTCGACTTTTTTTAAAGTAAAATTTAATATAAAGCGAAAGGAAGCGTCAATACAAAGTTGATTAAAATTAATAGTTATTGTTTTCTTTGTTAAAGTTAAAATAAGGGGTTAGGGTAAGAATTTCAACTTGTGACAGAAATTTATAATACATTAGCGCCCAATTTAGTTATGCAATTGAGTTGTTGGCAATTAAGTTTAATGGTGAGAAATATAAAACATTACATAATTGGAATGCCTAAAATTTTGCAACTATTGAAAAAAATTATTTTTATTTATACAATTTTTTTTAAAGATAATTATTTTAAACATGAGTTATATAATGAGTTATTAATTAAATTAAGAAGGGATGAAACTTTAACTTTAAATAAAAATATGAATAGATCAAACTAGTCCAAATCGCTACGAACGCAAAAGAAAAACCGGGGAAAATCGTCCTAGTAAACACTAATTGGTGTAAAAAAACTCATAAAATTGTTCCAATCTTCCACTTCAAAATTAATTTTCTAAAAAAGAACTGTTTATGGGTTAAATTTATAATTTAGTATATAGGAAAATTTGATAAAATAATGTGTTTCATACATAAAATCCTATGATATTATGTATGAGTGAAAGTGAGTGTTATTATTATTTATAAAAGGAATAAATTGACTTTAGCTTAATTAATTTCGTAGTCATAAATATGCTTCTTGAACAACCCTTGGTTTATCTAATGGCACACTGTTTTCAAAGGGAATATACTTTAACGCAAAAATTATATTTTAATTAAACTTTTCAAAAAAAAAAAAAAAAAAACTCAAAATAGGTGTGAATCTAGTTCTGACATATATCTCAACTCACCCGTACTAAAAAATTTAAAATAAGGACTTTTGGTTTTGGGCCATTTAATAAAAAAAATTATTTCTCAAAATATTTTATTATAATTAAAAGTTCTGTCTGCTAACCATTTATTACGAACACCACAAGTTATTTAGGAAAAACTTGAAGATTATGTATGTATATATGTTTAATTTATATATTTATGATAATTCAAACATTAGAAATTGTTTTAGTTTATGAAATTTCATATGAGAGGGAATAAAAAGGAAGTAATCAAATATGTAATACTTGAGATGGTGACTAGTAGCTTATTTTTAATGATATAATGCTTGCCCTATATCAAAATAGGTAAATAAATTTAAATATTATTTTGCTCTCCAACTTTACACTCCTTTTTTTTTATACTTATACTTTTAAAACATCTAGATTTGAACATTTTCAATTTAGTCTCTATATTTTCGAAATGTCTATTTTGATCCTCGTTCTTTTAAAAAGTGATCAATTTGGTCATTTCATTTTTATTTTTATCTTATTTCTTTTGATCGTAATTTTAGCATGACAATTTACTCATTAAATTTTTTGAAATGTAACTATAAATTTTTATTAGAGTTTTTATTGGGTATAAAATTCGTGTTAAAATTTTACAAATAAAGATTAAATTAGTCACTTTCTAAAAGTACGGAGATCCATTTTGAAAGTACAAAAGTTAAAAACGAATAAAAATTGAAAATAATCAACCAAAATGAACATTTATAAAGTCCAACAACTAAAATAAACCAAAGTAGTAAATGAACCGAAATAGTATTTAAATTATGTGGAAACAATTTATAATTTTGTAAAAAAATTTACCAGAAAATGAAAATTTAAAATAAGGAGTTATGCATTTGTTGTATGTTTAATAAACAAGTTTGATATTTTTTTCTCCCTTCTCTCGACTTATTATTTTTGTCCTTATTCCTTTTTATATTCGTAAATTTTCAAAATGTAAATAAATAAATAGAGGAAATTTTCAATTTAAAAGTTTCTTCTCATCTCCCTTGAATCAAATCCATCCAGTTGAATCTTAAACTAAAAAAAAAAAAATTGTGAAATCAATACATTATCAAGACTATTTATAAGATTGTCCACAAATAAACTAATAAGTTATACAAAAGTCAACAACAAAGAATTTAGAAATCAAACAAGAAAAATATCTAAACTCAGTTATGAAACCTCTCAAACCTAGCCACTAAATCAAAGTAAAAAAAAAAAAGACACAAAATCTCACAAGTAATCATTCAATTTCAAGATATAATTCAATGAAATCGAAAGTATATAGTTATAATTGAATAGGTAATCTGAATACATGGCTAAAAAAAGAGTTTTCCCCTGAGAAATAAAAGTTTTAACAATTTATTTCTACATTCACACACGTATCTATTATGCTTACAAATATCAAAGACGTATCTAATTTATTTAACTATATAATATGTTCTATACATGTCTATTGTACTTAACACGTGTCTAATACCTAAATTATTAACATATAAATTGTATCATTCAAAGAATTTATGATAAATAGTAGAATTAGTGATGAACAAGAAACGAAAGAAACCATTAAAAAAAAAAATTATTTCATAAATGTGGTTAACAATTAAAAAATTAATTATTCTAAAGTTCCAATAAAAACCAAATTCATTAGTATTTTAGTTTTGAAGCTTGCTTCCATAATGATATCTGGCCACTCTGTGTCCCCACCCATCAACCACTTTGTTTTATTTAAAAAATAACCCCTTTATTCTATTTTATTAATTTTTGGTTGGCCTGTGCCTATTTGGGACTTGTTTTGTACTTGAAGCAAAATACATTGTTAAAAGCAAACTTTGGTTTATATTCCACTCTATAAAGTTTCTACAACTATATATTATATTCAAGACTTTTCTATTGATCGATGAATGTAAACATAAACGACTCCGACTTTGATTGGTTTTGTGGAAGAACTTATCCATCAGCCTATTCACTTTCCGATGGGCGAGTGGGATTTGTGAACGAAGATATAGAAGGAAAAGAAAGTAAACTAAAAAACAGGTGTAGACAAAGCACTCAACTTTTATATACTTTACAAATGGAAAGATGTAGTGTACAAGGAACTCATTTTTTTGGCCTTCAAATAGTAAAGGAAGGAAAGAAGAAAAAAAGCAAACCCCATTTGATGAAATGATGCAAATGATGGAGAAAGGGAAAAAAGATGGGTTATTTACCCATTTTCTCCCCCCTTTCCCATAAAAGAAGGAAAAAATGAAAGAAAAAGGATTGTCCTTGAATCTAAACTGCCTAAACAAAAACTAAAGCTATATGTACCTGGCACTGGAATCTTTGCCTCTGATCTCTCCAGCTTTGCAAGCCAGGTTCTTTGCCTCACAAAAAAACATAAAAACAAATGACAGACTGGCTACACCTCACTGCCCTACACACAATTTCAACTTCATTCACCTTTCCCTCATAAGGTGATGATCATGAACACAACCCACAAAAAATTTGGGCCAAATTTGACTCATAAGACAGCAGAAGAGGGGTGGAATTGGTAGACTTCCGTTTTGTTTAGTCCACCATTTTGTTATATCAGGAGGCTCCACCATATGGAGGCTTTCTGATCTTGTTGACGATGATGACGGGTTTCGGGTTTCGGTATCGTTGGTTGTTGCATCTGTTAAAACTCCAAAGGACCACATTATGTTTTACCAAGGACTGGACACAAGTGAACCAAGTTCATTCAGTTTGTTTTTTGGACAGAGATTACGACGCATCTTTGGAGTTTAAAACGAAATAAGCCAAGGAGGCATAAGGCTTTTTAATTACCTGTTTCTGCTGTTGTTTGGATTTTCATTGTAGGACAGAGTCCCCCATGTTCTTCAACTGCAGATCGACGCTCCTTAGATCGCGGAGATGCTGTAAGATCTCTTGGAGAAGGTCTAGACCTTTGTCTCCTTTTCTTAGGGAGCCAATGCAGTGCTTTAGAAACTCCCTATCTGCTTCCAGTGCTTGTAATCTCTCGTAGACATGATCGACCTCTTCCTCAACTGCAACCCTTCTGAATTCCGTGTCAAATTTGTTGTCTAGGGACTTCTGCATTGAAACCGAGTCGAACCCTTGTTCGTCTCCATTTGTCATGCCATCTTCGACATCTGCATCGACAACGTCGTCGAAAAGAGGAAGAAGTCTTTTGGCCTTTGTGCTCATTGCTCTCCTCTCTGGATAATGTTTTCCATTCATTTCCTTGGCGTGATGACCGTTTCCGAACCCATTCGTCTCTGTGGCATAATCCGAATCCTTATGGTAGCCATTCCCATTCTGTTCACAATAATGTTCAATGTCTTCAAATTGTTGTTCTTCATCACTCAAGGTGAAGAGCTTCTCTTCCAACATCTTCAGCTCCTCTAAAATGGACAGCCTTTCTTCCTCAAAGTTTGTTAATGTTTCCTCCAAATAAAGGACTGCCTCAGCCGGGGTGTTTTGACTATTCGCTTCTTGGTTCGGAAAGAAATCTTCGTCCTTCTTTGCCTCGGTGTTCAAATCGATAGACAGTCCATCACTATCATCGGCATTGCTACACGAAATCGAGGAGTTCCTACTTTGAACACTCCCATCTTTCCTGTTCCTAAACGATGCTATTCTCTCTTTGGCTTCGTAATCTTGAAGCCTTTTTCGGTAAATTTCGATCTCTTTCTCGAGCTCTTGCTTTTCTTTTTCCCTTTTCACCACAAGCTCGTTCAAAAGCTGCAAAGCTTCCTGGTCATACTCAGATTGCTCTTCCATCATTCTTTGGTACTGCAAAGCCTCCATTTGCATACTTGCTTTCTCCTCTTGAAGCCTATTTATCATTGCCATTGTCTGGTTGGCTGCTATGGCTGAAGCACTTCTCTCTTCTTCTAGCTCTGCATATAAAGCATTCAAAGCCTTTCTTTCCGTTTGCAACGCCGACTTCAATTTCTCAATTGTCAATGCTCCGTCTCCACCTTCAGTCTCGCTTATGATGCTCCCATCCAATGACTCTTCGGTTCCAGATTCTTTTCTGTCTAGCAATAGCAGCTTCTTGTGTAGCTGGTGGAAACTGTCCATTGAAGTGGGTGTATCAGGAACTTTATCTTCTTCCTCATTCTCATTTAGCACAGAACTTGACGGTTTATGATCGTTTGAAGGTTGAGAATTCTCTTCCACAGACAAGATCTTGAACTCTACATCTTCCTTGGCTTCCTTGGCTTCCTCAGCTTCCTTAGAATCTAAATGTGGAATGCAGCAAAATGTAAATGATCATATTTAGCTCAAATCTTCAGATGGATATGGGAAAAGAAAGCAAAGAAAGCTACCTTGAACACTGTCAACTTCCAATGATGAACTTGGGGAAGGTTCTTCTTGTACATGGGGTAGCGAAGGAAGGTCATTTTGAGTTTGAATCTCATCGATCGGTTCGTGGTCGGGAATCTCCGTCCCAATTGAAATCTCTACTTCTACTTCAGGTTCATCATTCCACATGTGTAAATCTACTTATTTATTGAAAAAGAAACAAGAACATAAACAAGCACAACAAAGTACTCAGTTTTTTTCTTTCTCACATTTGATCTTCCAAAAAACAGAACATTATACTACAATTTGGTGTCTAGTCTAGAATAGTACCTTGATGAAGATCTGAATCTGGCTCTCTTGTTGCCATTTCTACTTCTTCAAGGTCTTCTTTTTGAACACCGTCAATAGCTGGAGCTTGAGTTTCTTCATCAATGGCAGCTTTAGCTTCTTCTTGTTCTTCTTGTTCTTCTACTTCTTCTTCCATTGATGGATCTTCATCTGAGGTCACACCAGAGGGCCTTCTGCTGCTCTCCTCCACATCCATGGCTTCCACCTCAGCAACTTTCTCTTCCCTCTCATGGAGTGAAACAGAGAGAAACTCTGCTAATCTCTCTCCTGAAACAACTTCCCAATCCTCTGTTACACTTCGACTCAGCTGATTCTCAAAGTGGGAGCCAAAATCCAAAACAACATCTTCATTCCCACAATCCTCTTCTTCTTGCTCTTCATCTTCTTTCATTTCATTTTGACCCTCGTCGTCGTTGTCGGCCGAAAAATCGATCAAATCGACCGGAATCAGCCGCCGGTCGTCGCCCCGGTCAATGTAGAACTCAAGATGATGAGGGGCTGTTTCAGCTGATTCCTCCTCTTTCTCGTATCCAACTTGAACTGCTTTCTGATCACAAGAGCCCAGATCTTCAGTTAATTCAAGAAAATCCCCTTCTTTTTCAGCAGCCATTTCAACTTTATCATCATCATCCTCCTCCTCATGAACAACCCCCTCTTTGCATCCACAGCCACAAACAGAGCACGTGGAGTTCTTCTCTGCTTCTTCCCCGCCGGAAACAATGGAGATTTCCCGGTTTCCGATGACATCTTCCGGCGATTGAGCATCAATTTCCTCATCAGAAACCAAATTCCCCTTCTGGGCATAATCCAAATCCCCCCAATTCGGCTTAATCAGAATACAAGGCGAGAACAACCGATTCTTCAAGCTCTCCCCACAGCAAGAACAGAGCCTGGAATTCCCCTTCTCATCGCCGAAAAAGGGAAAACTCTTGGGAATCTGATAGAACTCCTCGGACTTGGAATCAGAGGACGAGCAATCCTCGCACAAATCTTGAAACTCAGTGAGTTTCCGGTGATTGGAACAGTAACCCAGATTAGAAATCTCCATGGCATGAGCTTCACAGAGAAGATCCCTGTACGATCTCCCCCTCCGGGGCTCGAAAACATGGTCCACCCTCGAACACCATAGACACGGCCGCTTCAGCCCGAACAACTCTGCAAATTTGACAATCAGGTAAGAGAAAAGGCCGTGAAGAAGAAGAAGAAGGATCAAAACCCATTCGAGGAAGGCGTAGACTAAAATAAGCGTGATCTTGTTGGAGTTTCTGTGCAAGATGGTGGCGAATTTGTTGGGCGCCATGGGTGGTGGAGTTTTGCGTTTGTTTTGAGTATGTACAGAGGAGGCAACAAAAGGAGATTAAAAATTTGATCTTTCTTGCAGAGATGAAGAGAGAGAGAGACAAGAAGAAGAAGATGGAAGAAGAAGGAGAAGAGTGGAAGGGAAGGAGGGGTAATGGGGAAGTTGTTTTATTTAGACTAAACAAAAAGCTTGAATGACAGCCAGAGAAGACTTCAGATCACACTGTTGGGAATTTTTCAGCTCTGATCATAAGCTGAAAAAAAACATAAAAAAAAAAATTCAGAAAATGGATTGCCAATCCAATAAGAAGCATTTTAAAAAAGATATTGTTTATTTATTGCATTTAATGTATTTATTACCTATCAAAATTATCTCAAGTTTTGATTTATAAGGAGAAAAAAAGAAAAGAAAAAAAAACCATATAGTATTCTACTTTAGTTCCTTTCATATAAAAATAATTATTTCAGCTAATGCCACAATTCTCTACAGTGATAATTTTCAAGCATCTGGACTATTATTTGTTTTGATTTTAACAGGAATAAAATCACTTTTCTCCGGGTTAAAACAACCCTCGTTCCATTAATTATATCTGATAAATTAGAAAATTGATTTAGAAAAGCTTGAAATCATTTTGAATTGTTTTTTAAGGTATTATTTCGAGGGTGATTTTCGATTTTTTTTTTCAAAATCACTTATTCTACCATCATTCCCAAACACACTAATATTAATATGGGGATGTCAATGACGTCTTAACCATTGAATTAGGCTCTAATTGACAGTTAAAAAATGTAATTAAGTAGACATGCCTTCATCATGTTTATTAATAAAAGACATATTACTACCGATTTGATTATAGGTTAAAAATTCGAATTTTCAACCCCTATTTGTAATATTATATTCGTCTAACAACGGTAAAGAACACAGACTTCTTTCTTTGAGATTTAAGGTAAAATTCTCCCGCCCTATACTCTCACACCCGAAATTTTTTTTAATGTATATTCTAAAAAAGAATAATTATAATATACACACTATACATCAGGTTGCTAAATGATTAAAGAAAATAACTAAAATACTTTTTGAATACAGAGTTGAAAGGCTAAATTATAATATTTGAGATAAAATACAAATGGTATCCGTAAATCTCTCTTCTTCTCCCAAAAGAAGAATAAATCTAAATACTACCAAATAAATTTATTCAAAGATAAAAAAAAAAACTCCAATAAATAAACGAGGAGCCAAATATTTTCCCGAAAAAAAATAGAAAGAAAATTCTTCAAAGATACCTTTGTATTAAAAATTATATTAAGTATTAATTTCCACATTATTATTATTTTCTCTAAAAGTAAATGTGTATGAGGTTAATGATAACGGCTCCACAGCCCTTTTTTATTTCTTATTTTTAAAAAATATTTATATTAGAAAAAAACTGACTTTAGAAAACAATGGAGGGCCCACTAGCCATACCCATGAGTTGGTGGGCCATTGTCAAGCTAATCTGTGGGCCCCACCAAGGATGCCGGACGCTCACTTCATCATGCCGATTTGGTTTTTTTTTTCTTTTTCAAAATTTTAAATAAAAATAAATAATTTCTCTTTCTTATATTTTTATATGGTACGAAACTATTCTCTTTTAGGATTTCTTTTTAATTATAAAGACCTTTAACAATATCATTATTGATTAATAGAATCTTACGGTGTAAAATTATGATTGACAAATTTTTGTAGATTTGCCTTAAAAAATCGACCAAGGGATTGAAATTTGATTGCCATGTTGAGGGATGGAGACATATATCGAAGACGAGACAATATTTTTAATTTGGAAGAAAATTTTTAGAAATGTTAATAAACAGGAAATATATATTTTGCCTTTGTATTTCTGCCTTGTTACTATTTAATCCGTTGATTAAATTTTTAATTTATTTAACTAGCTACTAAATCATGCCACTTCTTTCAAATTTTAAGAAATGAGGTATGACAGTTGCATGTCATCAACTAATGTTGAAAGAAAAAGAGATAAAAGTAGGTCATCAATAAAATTAGAGGAAGATAATTATCTAAGAACATTTTTACCAATATTTATTCCAAAATAAAAAAAAATTCTATATTTTTGTCAAGAACTTCCAAATAGCCCCTAATTCATCCAAATAATTCCTATGGATTTTCATAGTGTCCCTAGATAATATTTGATGACATAAATATTTATTGTATAAATTTAAGATATTGGCATTTCCTTTATATTGATATATTACTTTTTTTCTTAGTTTAAACTAAAGCTTGGATGAACTTGTAACCCATTTAATGATAAAATTAAAATTTAAAACAAAATTAATAAAATTAAATAAAACCTATACATCTAATTATAATGGAAAATAAAAGCAATTGCAAAATAAAGCCTTCATTCAACCCCTTCGGATTAAAGAAGGGGAAAAAAAAAACCAAAGAGAGAATAAAATATAAAATAAAATAGAAAAAGAAAAAAGAGGCATGTAAACCATAGAACCGACCAGTCTTTGTAGTCTTCTGCCAAACTGGCTAAAAAGGTAAGCGGTAGGTTTAAGGCTGTGCCGCCCCTTACACACAATCCTCCGTCTCTTTTCTCTCTCCCTCTAGGATTTATTTTCGATTTCATGTTCGTGTTAATTTCAATTTTAATTATAAATTTTAATAATTCTTATCATTAATAATTGTTCAAAAACTGTTGATGTCTGGATTTATATTGTATTGACTTTTATATTGTATTTAACACAATTTATTTTATCATGAAAACAAGTCGAAAGCTGAAACTAGGTAGGTTGACGAATGTTGATCAGAACCTGTATAGAAAGAGGGAAAGACTCTGCCATGCCACGAGGCACGACCATGGAAGTAATGAAAAAGAAAAAGTTATTTAGTTGGACCATCTGCTCGAGATGTTCGAGTTTCGCTTCTCTAGAGAAGATGAGACGCTAAAAATGAAAGTGTTCGGAACGCATACCGAAAAGATACCAATGAAGCCGACCATTAATGACTAGTTCGAAGACCAGGAGCGGTCTGATCAAATAAGGGGTCAGACCGCTCTTAGAAAATGAAAGAAAAGCAAACTCTCATAGTTCGGAGCCCAGCTCCAGACGCTCAGATTAGTTAAGTCCAATTTATTCTCAGTGAGAGAAATAATAGTGAAGCAACATTCTATATTTATAGGGTTTTGGCATGTGGACGCAACTTGCTCAATGGTTATAACCGTTTCAGAATTGTGGTGTGTTGTTAGGGAAACGATTAAGAGCAACGAAGCACGGTGCTTTGTTCAACGACTCGTCTTTTATTACAAATGTCAGCAGTTGAGATCTACATTGGTCAACTCGACCATTATGAAGGCACATATGAACATCAATGTATTTGTCGACTCAACCAAGGACTCTTAACACTTGTGTTTCTACACTACAAATCCTTACGATGTCAGGGTACTTTTCAACATATGCTTCATTTACACACGGAGCTTGATAAATCACCCCAACACCACTTCACCAAAGATTTTTAGGATAATTGAATTAAAATGCATAACAAAAAATATATATTTTTTAATAGAGTGACGAAATTGACACAAACATGAAAGTATAGAGATGATGAATGATCCATACTTTAATTTGTATTTTTTTTTTGCAAAGGGCTTTAATTTGTATTCTCATTGTATCCCATCTTAGTACATATTTCTAAATATTCCAAATATATATATATATGTGCGCGCGCGCGCAAGTAAACAAACAAATTATATGCTTTTGACTTTTATTGTTAAGAAATATATGTATTTTTTATCCACTAGGTTCGTTGGTTACTTTTTCAAGTGGTCAACTTTTTTTTGTCAATGTTTATATGTCACTTTGATTTTAATTTTGACTAATATTGAATTAAACTGATTAGTTGATTCGACACGCTGAATTTTATTATAAATATATTTTTTGAACATTACAAATATATAAGACCAAAAAAACTAAGAAATTAATTTGATTTGATCAAAGTCTATTCTAATTCAGATAAGAAAAATTGAAACTATTTTTCTTTTCTACAAAAAAGAACTATTGACCAAAGTTCTATAAATATAAGTAATATATTTGCAGAAAAAGAATTATTTAAGTTTACTATTTTATGCCTAAAAAAAGTTTATACTATTTTAATGCGTATTGACAAAAATTCCAATAAATTGTTCTTCACTTCACATCATCTGAAATTAATAACCATCTGTATTTAGTTTTTCAATTTTAAAAAATAAGCTTATTTGCTCTTTTTAGGTTAGAAATATTTTTTTAATTCTTAGCCATTTTTTTAATTAAAACTTTTTAAAATTTTTAAAATTTGATTAGAATTTCGGTAGCACTGTTAAAAAGTAGATTAAATCGATTAAATCTTATTTTTCACTTAATATGTTAATTAAACAAAAATTAAAAGCTATATCATCTTTGGAAGAGAATAATATAACTGAAAAGCTGCAATGTGTTAATAAAGTTGGCAGCAGGCGTCCCTTTCCCCTTGTTTTTCTCCAAAACTTTTTATTTATTTTTTCCTAATTTTATTTCTTTGACTAAAAGAGGATGAATCATGAACAATGTGATAAAGAAATTTCATTGAGCAAGATAGAAAAAAGAGGGATGAGAAGAAGATATTTAGAAGAATTAAAAAAAAAAACTTTTAGTTTTGAAGATATAATGTAATTTTCAAACTATAAATTATTGTTATTCTTATTCATTGAACAAGAAATGAGTTCATTATTTTGCATATATATATATATATATATATATATATTTGTCTTAGAAGAATAAAAGAAAAAGAAAATGAAAATGAAAACTTCACCATTTTTGTTTATATATATATTTGTCTTAAAAGAATAAAAGAAAATGAAAATGAAAATGAAAACTTCACCATTTTTCTTTATACCAAAGTTTGATCCCGTAGAGAGAGCACGTATAAGTACGTAAAATAGACGGAGTTGTTTAAAGTGATATGTGTGAGGAGAAAGCTGCACAAAGATAACAAACACTCTGACATTCAAATTAGCAAAAAAAATCGACTTAAAGCTCTCGAACAATTTTACATACTTGCATCTAGAAATGATTGACTATTTACAGAAGTTGGATAGATATTGGTGGAGTTGCGAACCATATTTAAAGGCATTCTAGTCGAGCTTCATAGTTTGACCATCAAAGGTTTTCAAAGTTAAGGATGAACCACGTGAGTTAATCTATCCGGTGTGTACATCACACAGTAGTACATATTTTACGCTCCAAACAATTTTAAAAGATGAATTTATATGAAGTTGTATTTGTTATGTGTTAAGTTTCGTTATTTTATTGACTCTTCTCTATTATTCATGATGTTAAATTTCATGTAAATTTAAATTTATTGATTTCTTACATAATTTGTAAAAGCTACGAAATAGAGAAAAATAAAACCAAAATAGAGAGGTTAGAATAAAACCTACAAAGTACAAAACCAATCTTGCACAAGTGACAAAAGAATAATGATTAACTATGTAAAAGCTTGTTTTGGCAAATTGTTTTTAAACAAAATTCTGTTTGAACTGTTTTTAGGAATAATTATGAATTACTTTTCTAAAAATTGTTGATATTCTACCGGTTGAAAATTTTAATTATTCATAAATATGAGATTTTAAAGGGAAGAATATATAACTTAAAAACAAGGCTATTCATAAAAACACACAAAATTAGAAAAAATTATAGTAATTAAAATATGTTTCTACTATTTTCTTTTCTAAAAAAATAAAAAATCAACCAACCCCTTAATTTGACCTCAACATTTTAATACTCTAAATTGACATCAATCAATTTACCTTAGATCAAATGTTGAAATTATAAACATTTTCAAAGAAATCATTCGAATATTACAAATAATATATTTGACATAATATAATTAAGAAATTCATTTCTACCGATACTAATTCCACATACAAAATTAAATATGCATAAATTCTTGAGGTAGAAGAGTCTAGCCTCTTCCTTGAAGATTAAATAATAAGACATGGTTGGCACAAAAACAAAAAATAATATTTCTTCAAAATACTACTAATAATAATAATAAACAATAAATAATAAAAAAATGTAATTAAGTGTAATCAATTTTGGGATATTGGAAAAAAATTAATTGGCCCACTTTTCCGATTTTGGATGGTCCAATATTGTGTGCTCTCACACATCTTTTCGAAAATATTCAAATTTGGTGACTTAGAAAATGGGATACTGAAAAAAAGAGACCATTTAATTTAATGGATTAATTTTGGGTCCCATTTTTAAAAATATTTTTATTTGGGGTTTGCTTGGTTGCAAAGATATGAATATCATATCACCCAATAATTAATAACATAATTAATTATAATTATTCACCAAAGTATATTGCTTAATTTTTGTACAATAAATCATGCCTACAACTGCAATCAAAAACTTTCTCCAAGGTAACGAATATTACGGGTAAGTTATGTGTTTAATTTGGAATTATTACGAATAAACTTTAAATTTACGTTTTGAAATTCATCTTATTATTCATTTTGTAAATTTGAAGTCATCGTATTATTTTGACAATATTGTATTTTACCTGAGTATTCGATAAAAGAAAAAAGTCATTAATCATCCATTGACCTATAAACTTCGACGATATAAAAAATTAAACCTAATATTTATAATTCTATTAAAAAAAGAGTTAAAATGTTGACATTGCTCAAAATGTCAATAAAAATATTGATAGTGATGAATTACTAAAAAAAATTATGAAAATCAAGAAACAATTAGAAAGATTTAAATTTCACACTTCACAAATCAACTATAAGTCTATAAATTCATATAATTAGTATTTATATCTCGATATTTCTTTTCAATACTTCAAATATATTTCATAATAACATTCACACATATGGAAATTTCAACCATAACTAAATAACTAATTAGTTTCAAGCTTGAGTTATAATTAGATTTATTTGACATGAGAAAAGTTTATCATTTTTTGTTCGACTTTAGATGAAATACAATAGTCATCATTAATTTTCAAGTAAAAATCATAACTAAAAAATTAGAGATAAACATAGAGACCTTAATTACATGAAATTTCATCAATGGCAAAAAGAAAGAACCGTCTCGGTGTTGTGGGATATTCTTTCTGTCCGAGATGCTTTTTGGCCTCTAGTTCGATTTGCTATTGGAGATGGTCAGCATTGTTTTGTGTGGCATGACGCTTATCTGCTTGGGGTCCGATTTATCAAAGGTTTGGTGATCAGATTATCTATGATGTTGCAAGCTTGACTCGAGCGAAGATTGCTTATTTTCAATTTCTCGATGGTTAGTGGTGCGCCTGGCCTCAGGGGTTAGCTGGTCTTGGTAGTTGGTCTCTGAGGTTTCATCTATGCCGGTTTTAGTTGGGGAGTTGATGTGCCCACTTGGATTCCGACATTGTTGGGTCTCTTCTCGGTGTCGAGTGTTTGGGGTGTGTTGCGGTCGGCCCGACCCCCTATTCCTTGGTATTCTCTGCTTTGGTTCGGTGGGAACATTCCGAAGCATTCTTTCATTGCTTGGTTGGCGGTGCGTGATCGACTTACTACGAGGGATCGCTTAGATCGTTGGGACTCTTCCGTTCCTCTTTCCTGTGTGTTTTGTGTTGGCATGGAGTCCTGGGATCATCTATTTTTTCAGTGCCTCTTTAGTTGGAAGGTATATGGTATGACATGATTATTTGGACTGGTTTTTCTCACAGACTTTCATATTGGTTTGCTGAAGTTGCTTGGATCTGTCATATTAGTGTTGGGAAGTCTGCTTGTCATTGTGTGTGGCGCTTGACATGGACTTTCTTTTATTTGGAGGGAGCGTAATGCTAGAGTTCATGCGGGTGGGGTGAGTTGATCACCTTCTATCCTCTTGCGTGCATTGAAAGTAGAGGTCTATTATTGTTGTACTACCGAGTTGCTGTTTGAGCTCTAATCTTATGTTTATTTCGACTTGTGATTTGTTTTTTCTGTTTTCTATTCTTGTGTCTGTTATTTGGGTTTTGTGCCTTTATCTCTAGCGGTAAGATCCTGTATTTTCTTTGTTTAATATAATTACCTTTGCAAAATATTTGTGGTAGGTGATAAAAAGCAACTCATTTCCAAAAAAAAAAAAAAAACATTCCATCAATTTTAATTTCTTTCTCAATAACTTATAAAATATAAATACAATGGTTGAACCATCTCAATCATATTTATTTAATTTTTTCAACGTAAATAAAATAGTTAAAATATTGAATCACAAAACTTTTTTTCTCTCTTTTTTTAAAATTTTTTTTTTTGAATCACAAAACTAACATAAAAACTTAAATATATTAGTAAAGCACTACTTATACATTAGTAAAGCACTACTTATACATCAGATATATTTTCAACTCGATTTTTGCCTGTTTCTCCTAAATTTTTATTAATTAGTTTATTTTTATTTATAGAGAAGCTCATTTCGATGCAGAAATATATTATTTTCAAAATAATACTGCTCCAAATACCTTTTCTTCTCTATAAAAGCACTATCTTCAACCCCATTCGACATAAAAAAAAAATAATGAATAATAATATTAATATTAATAATAACTCCATGATTTAAAATCATAGAGAATTGATTTTATTCTTTATTTTATTGGAATGAAGACGATTTAAAATGAATGTAATTAATTTTTTTCTGAAAGGAATTTATTTATTTCCCTCTCATGGGAGAATTTGAAATAAAATCAAATTTTTTTTAGGAATATATAAAATGATGATGGAAACATGCCAATTTGAACAGTGGATTATGTCATGATGATGAAAACACACCATTGGAATATGCCCCACATGAGTTGCAAACAATTAAACCTTATTGATAGTGTTGATTCATGCATGTGTCAATTGTGTAAAAAGAGGCTTTTATAAGAAAATAATTTCTAAATTTAAGAGGAGTAACCAAAATTTTAAATGTCGATATCGATAGAAATATTAAGGATAGAAATATAGATAAAATATAAATGTCAATAGATATTTYTGTAAAAGTCAGAGAAATTAAAATATCGCAAAAATATTTAAATTAACAAATAAATATTTTTCTATTTCTAAATAAGTTAAAAATATTAATATTAATACTATGTACATACTAGTGACATTTTGTTGATATTTTTCATATTTTGTCGATTTGAAAATGTCGATTTATCTCTCGTGTTGATGTCGAACCCATTGATACATGAAAATGTCCACGTGCCAACGAATATTTAATACCATGAAATAATCTCTTTAAATTTAATTAATTTTTATTTTTAAGTACTACAATTCAAGCTAACCAATCAGAATTTGATCCAAAATTATAACCCATACAAAAAAGATTATTGTTTATGATGTAGTATTTAATCAATTTAACTAGGTTTAATTTGACCTACACAATATTATTTCATATGACATTTTAATAAAATTTAGATGATTTATTCTAAAACTTTCTATTAAAATGATAGTGAGTTTACCAAACGATAATTATAATTACAATAATGCTACTCAAATAATAATAACTTAATTTATCAATATTTATTCGTTAACTTTTATTTTAAAGATTAAAGTATACTTTTCATCCACATACTTTCACATTTGTGTAAAAAAAAAAAAAAAAAATTCCTAATGGACTTTAAAAGTTCCAATTTCATCTTTACATTTTAACTTATCAATCTCAATCACTCTTCAAATTAATTAATTAATTAATTTTTTTTATGGACAAATCTTCCCATTAATGAATGTTTAAAGACTTTGTGATACTATGCATTAATGTACATCAACATCATGTTAACCTTTATTACCGACCTATCAATTTTCTTTTCATATTTAATGTCACCCTATTAATATGATGTAAATCATTGAGATTAAAAATTTGAAGTATAAAGATGAAATTAATATTTTAAAAAGTATTAAATTATATAATATATAATTGAAACAAAAGAAAAACATTACACGGGTGTGGAAGAATATATTGTGGTGGAGATTGGTACATGACACATGTTCTCTCATGTGCCATAATTTTAATTAATGTAGCAATAAACCTGCAGTTTAAATCCTCAATAACTTTGGAATGATTATTTCCACCTTCATTTTCATTTTATTTTTAAAATTAATACAAAATCTTATACATTTTTTTTAAGCAAATGAAAATGCAAAAAACCATTACACAGAAGATGAAAACAATCTTCCTCCATGCAAAGAGACACAGTCGGTGGACACGTTTCCACCCAGACATGTAGATCAGACGAATCTAAAGCCAAATGTGCCAGCTGATGAGCAGCTGTATTACCTTCCCGATTCACAAAATTGAAGAAAATTTGAGCACCCCAACCGAACAGCATCGCCTTGAAGGAAGAAAGAAGAACACCCACCTCTGATTCATCCTCCCTATCAGACGTGAGGAGCTAATACATCCGGAAAGAATCCATTTCAACTTGCAACCGGAAAAACCCAGCCTCTCTAGCCACGAGGACTCCTTCCCGAACCGTAAGCGCCTAAGCCATATCCACCTAAAAAACACACTGCCAATGTCGCACTCTCGACAACAGGACCCGTCCAAGAGAATCTCGAACTATAAAACCCAACCTAGCGAACGAAGAAGTCGCCCTATACGCAGCATCCACATTAAGTTTAACAAACCCCTCAACCGGCGGAGACCAAAATTTGATGCAGTGCACCTCTCGCGACAGAGCCGAGTGGGAAAAGGAAACCCCCTGCACCTCCTTATACGAGTGTAAGTAGGCTCTAGCCCCATTAGGAAGACCATCAAGCGGAGCACTACTGCCAGAAGAGAACAACTGCTGATTTCGAGTATTCCACAATGCCCAGAGGAAAACTGAAATTTCTTCCATACCAGGCCAATGGACCAATTCCAACCAATCACGAAGAAGAGAAAACACACTCGTCACTGCCTCGGACAACCCCACCACCAACAATTCCAGAGAGGGCGGACTTTCTTGCAATGCCAGAAAATATGAAGAGCAAACTCGCCTTTCACTCCGCAAAAGGCACAAGTGTTCGACACATCTACACCACGAACCAATAAATTATCCCCTGTAGGCAGCCGATCAAGACAAAGCTGCCACACAAAGAAGTTAATTTTACTGGGCAATTGCATCTTCCAAAAGTATTTCCACCAATGAAACAGGGAGTCATGAGACGAGGAGGAGAGAAAACGATGAACATCTTCATGCTGGGCCAGTCGGTAGCCACTTTTAACCATATAGATTCCCCTTTTTTCACCACTCTAGATAAGGCGATCATTCATCCCATCAATAATAGGAATCGACATGATGAAACAGGCTTCTTCCAAGTCAAAATGAGAGTAAACTCTCGCTGTGTCCCAAGATCCAATAGGGGAGCGAAGGACACTCACACGAGTATCAATAGGGAGTGATGGCCTCGACTGCACACGGAGAGACCCACCATTCAGAACCCATTTGTCGGCATAGATCCGAATAAGCTCTCCATTATCCACTCGCCACCGGAGCCCGGATCGAAGGAGATCCCGAGCCCACATCAGGCTCCGCCAAATAAAAGATGCATTAGTGCACACCTTCGCATCAAGGAAATCACAATTTCGAAAATATTTATACTTTAACACCCGAGCCAAGAGAGATTGCGGATCACTAAAAACACGCCAACACTGCTTCGCAAGCAAGGTCTGATTGAAATGCTCTAAATCATGGAAACCCAGACCGCCAAAACATTTAGGAAACACAAACGTTTCCAGCTGACCCAATGAATATTGCGGTCTTCACCTGTCGCACCCCACCAAACTGGGTTATAATCATGTGAATATCATGGATGAGGCCTCTTGGAAGCCGGAAACAATTCATCGTATAGCGTGGAATGACCTGAATAATTGACTTAATAAGCACTTCCTTTCCACCAACTAAAAGTAATTTACCTTTCCATCCTTGGAGCTACTTCAAAATCCGATCCTTCACAAAACGCAAATGCCCACGCTTATTTTGAGGCATAAAGGAAGGTAACCCAAGATATCGTTGGTGGCACTCAGCTCTTGGAACCTGGAAAAGATCACCAATAAAAGTCTGTAAATCCACAGGAGTATTTCGACTAAAAGCCACCACAGATTTATCAAAATTTATCGTTTGGCCAGAAGCCTGCTCAACTGCTTTCCATCCTAGAAGCTTTAAAGAATAATAAGCTATCACCAGCAAAAAATAGGTGAGATAGAGGCAGCCCCGACCGGGAAAGAGATAGACCTGATAAGTACCGACGGGATTTGGCCTTAATGAGTAGGCTAGAGAGACCTTGTGCACATAGTAAGAACAAGTATGGGGACAGAGGATCCCTCTGCCGAAGCCCCCAACTCGGTGTAACACACCCCACACGGTTGCCATTAATATTAAAAGAGTACGAGACAGACGAAATACACCGCATAACTAAGTTCATCCAATCCAGAGCAAAACCCAATTTTAACATAATTGCCTCCAAGAAAACCCATTCAACCCTGTCATAAGCCTTACTCATATCCAGCTTAAGGGCGGCCTAACCAACCTTACCAGATGTTTTCTTTTTTAGCGAATGAATACATTCAAACCCAATGATCGCATTATCAACCACACATCTACCAGGGATAAAAGCACTTTGATATGGAAAAATAACATCATTCAAAATAAATTTCATACGATTCACCAAAGCTTTAGAAATCAGCTTATAACTTACATTGCAAAGGGAAATTGGTCGAAAATCTGAGAGACATCGTGGGTGCTTGATCTTTGGTATCAAAGTAATGAGGGACTCATTTATATCTCGTGGCGAGACCTGTGCATTCAATACCTTAACAACACTGTATCATATCTGGGCCCACCACATCCCAAAACTAACGATAGAACAGACCAGGAAGCCCATCTGGCTGGGGGGCTTTATGCGGGTGGATCTGCTTGAGTGTCGTTACAATATCCTCTTTTGTAAATTTTTGTAGTAAATGGCGATTCGTACCAGGACTCACATGAGGGTCAACATCCTCCATGACACGCTGCAGGACCTGTGGAGTGGGAATTGAGGAAGCGAAAAGCTGGGAAAAATAATCAGTAACAATACCACAGAGGCTCGCAGATTCCGGCACCCACTCCCCCGAAACATTCACCAATCCATCAATAAAGTTCACCTGTCGACGAAAAGAAGCCCAATGATGGAACCACTTTGTATTTTTATCCCCCCACTTCAGCCAGCTTTTCCTTGACCTCCAATATATCTCCTCTTCCTTAAGCAAATTCTCAAGGGAAGCTTCGGCTAACAGCGCCGCTTCCCGAGGGCCCCCGAGAGCGAGATCATGAATTTCTGCCTAAACCTGAGACGAGGCCGCGGTAATACGTCGACCATAGCCCCCGGATCTCGACCTACCCCACTGTTTCAAAGCAACCAAGCAAGAATTGGCCTTTTGGGCAACAGCACCCGGAGCCACCGTCAACGAAATGGAGGACCAGGAGGAGACAACAACACCGGAAACATCAGAATGGTGCAGCCACATCTCCTCAAAACGACTAATAGAACCTCGGTGGCGTTGAAAAATGCCTGGATCGGACCCAAAAGATATATCCAAGGTCGATGGGTAGATAAAGAATAATTCAGGTGATGCACCGAACTACGGGGGAACAAAGTGCACCAGGCCACATTACAAAAGCATCGATCCAATTGCTCAAGAATGGTATCGCTCTCCTCACGGCGATTAATCCATGTAAATCTGTCCTCGCGGAAACCCATATCCATCAAACCACAATCATTAACCACTGAGCGAAAAGCTGCAATCGCAGTATCTGACTTCTATCTCCCACCAAATTTTTCATCAGAGTTAAGAGTCTCATTGAAGTTCCCCCAACAAGTCAAGGGACCGCATCACTACCTCGTAAACGTTTCAGCAGCGTCCAAGTAGAAGAATGACAGTGTGCCGTCAGACTACCGTAAAACCCAGTAAGAGGCTATTGCAAATTTCCATAGGAGACCCACCCATCAATATGGGACGACGAAAAAGAAATAAGTTGAAACTCAAAATCACGCACCCAGAGCAAAGCTAATCTACCACTCTTGCCCTCGCAATCCACAGAAACATAACCATAGAAACCAAGTTGCCGCTTCACAAACTCCAAACGATCTTTCCGAGATTTTGTTTCAGATAAGAACACAAATTGAGGTTTAGTTGATTGTACCACCTTGTACAATTTGCGGAATGCTCGAGAGGACCCCACACCACGAACATTCCAAAATAAGCCTATCATAATAATGGGTGGGGCTGGGACCAGCCTCTGCCAAACCAGTAACTACACTAGGAGCTTCATCAACCGACACAAGAATACCAGGAGCAACAATTTCCACTCCCCTGGATCGAGCCTTCTTAGGTGACGATAATGCCATGACATAGTCTTCATAACTAAGAGGCCTTTTCCCTAGAATTTTGTTCTCCATATGAGCCACAACCTTGACCTGTGCGGCTCGCTTCCATTTTGACTTCGTGTGAGGGTGGGACACTGATTGTACAGAAGGGAACAAAAATTTGGACCGAGGCTCAACATCCACACAAATTGGAAGAAGCTCATTCTCAACAACTGAGCAAGT
>NW_019104528.1:160348-195035 GCF_001995035.1 Momordica charantia
AAGGTGGGACACCAAGCATCCCCCTTTATCTAATTTTCCAAAAAATTTGGCTCCTCTTTAGTTCTTTTCCTCCCCACTCTTCCTTTTGCTTTTGACCCTCCAAATTCCAATCCTACCCTTATGATTTATTTATGCCCTTCTTTGTTCTTCCCTTCTCTTCTCCATACCTCTTTTCAATGGTTGTGGGACACTAATCCCCTAATATCTTCCTCCAATTGTTCTTAAAAGTAAATGAGTTCTTTTTTCTTTTTCAATTTGGGTGGAGGTGTTGAAAAAACCTTGAGAACCTAAAAAAATCTGATTCAGTTTGAGGGTTCATCTAAAATAAATTTGGATTGAACCGAACCAACCGAACTTATTATTAATTTTAAAATCATTTCTTTTACTGACTATAAAATTATATAGGGATATATTTGTTTTAACTTTACTTCATTCAATAATTCTTTATGGATTATTTATTATCAAACAATTTTTAAAAATAACTCTGAAAGTTTTTAGAGTGTAATTTTCACCCTATAAATATATATTGGCTTACAGATCAGGTACGTAAATGCTTAAGATATTAGCATTTACTTTTAATTTTCTTATACAGTATTTTGAATGAGTGACCCAAGTAATCTGAACCAATCAAATCTTGGATGGATTTGGTTGAGTTCATTATTTAATAAGAATTGTTTGAATTGAATAAATTTATAATCCGAATCATTGAGTTGAGTCTAAAATTATTTCAACTCAATCCAGGTCACTAATTTTGGAGTTTAGTATAATTAAGTGAAGTAAAATTTGAATTAATAATATGTACATTAATTGATTAATGTAAGCGTTTCTTTAAATAAAAAATATTTTTTTACGAGGACTTTTGGAAGAATTACCAATTTAGAGAAGGTTGTGGTTGAGAGTGATCACTTTTGTTATTGTAAAATCACTTCTATTTTCATTGATCTATTTTAGAAAAGTTTAAAATCACTTTAGATTAATTTTTAAGGATCAATTACATTTGATTTTTTTTTTCAAAATCACTCGTACCATCACTCCAAATTTTTAAAGTGATTAACACACTCTTATAGATTAAGTACTTAAAAGTCGAGTACTAGTTTAAACTAAAATGTATATATATGTCGAATTCACTCCAAGTCTTTTGAAAGCATAACATGAAGACCATAATGACGAGGAAACCCCGGGCGTATTTTTAAATTAAAAAGTTTTCCCTCTTTTGATCTCGTGGATTTGCAGAAAGTGAAGAAAGAGATGCTTAGTTTGAATTGGTTCACATAATTGAAGGCCACAAAGGGAAGTGAAGACTTTGATTAAATAATGAAGCACACCCTTTACAGATGCAATTGTATGAGCATTATCAGCAATCTTTCTGCAGATCAACTCTTATAAAAATGGAGGCTGCTGTCTGCTGCATTTTCAATGAAATGATGATAAATTGAGTACTTAAAAGCTATTTGGCAGAATGATTAAGCCCACCTCTTTCTTCTGCCTATACAAATAGGTTCCCACATATCAAGAATGTGCTCAAAGATACCTTTTTTTCAGTGTAGGAGCTACATTTCTTTCACTAGTGAAAAAAGGGGAAAAAACTATAGAGTTACAGAATTAAATTCCAAAAAATTGACTGAATATTGGCTGTTTTGCACTCAACTCTGTTAAACAAATGAAGGTAAGAGGAGAGGTGGAACAACCGCAGTAAACAGAGCTTGTTGTACACCATTTGTAAAATTCACTGTTGTATTCATTTTCACATTGTTTAGCATAGAGCTAAAAAGTCACTGATCAGTTGATATACAGAAACTACAAAAATTTTGCATTTCCAGTGTAATTCCTATGTACTTTTCGAGTACCTTTTGGCTTTTGTCATGTAGGCAATGTCCTCAACAAATGAAGAGCTCGTCGCCATTCTGCTCGTTGTGATAGTACGATTCTCCTCAATGCTGGCACGGCTCCAGCAGCTAAAATTGCTGGATGATTTTCACTGTCCATGCTCAGATTATACAGTATGGCTAGGGCTGCTTCTGTGGCCCTCTCGCTTCCTTCATCGATCAGCTTTACCAATGGAAAGATACCACCTTTAGAAGCAACAGCTCGGGTAGCATCGACAATTCCTTCTGAGAGTATTCTGTTCAGTTCCACAACAGAGGATTCTTGATCTTCCATGGAGAAGGAGCCTTTGATCTGCTGAATGAGTCTTGGTATTGTTTCGTAAAGAGTTACCTCCATGTTGATCGGATTCCCTGAATCCATGTTCAGAGCTGAAATGGAGCTAACTTTGACTAGGCAGGCAGCAATCCAGTCTTTGTGGTGAATGGGAATGTCTGACTTTAGGATTTGACGAAGTAACTTAGTGAAATGGGCAGAGTTTATTTTGTTGTAGAACTTCTCGGAATCGAGAAGTTTCGTTAGTAGACGGGAGGCTGCTGATATGGCAAGACCAGCTTCCTCAACTTCAAGGGCGTACCTTTCAGGCTGCCAATCTTCAGCATCAGAATCTATGTAACCAAAAATCACACAGAGAAATAGGTTTCAAAATCTCATGCTTAGAAACTATCTAGTCGATTATTTCAAATGAGTATCAGATTTCTAAAAGCTATAAGAAAATGACACATGCATGCTCATTCTTAAAAGTCACACCGATCATCTATTTTCCTAAAAGCCAACCTCCTCAATATAGCTCATCAACAACTCTTTCTTCTGAACTAGATTACACAAGTGATTTTATTCCTCAAAAGAATTTTTAATCATTCCAAAATTACAAAAGGGGTAGGGTAGGTGTCTTTGATAGTTACCATGTCAGAGCACTTTTTGAAACACTAGTTTGAATCAATTACCTCAAGGCATTTGGGTCTACACCTTGCACTTTAACATCGATACCAAAACATGGTCATTTCGAACTTTTGTTATGAGAAGGTTCTAATCTATGAATAGAAGAATGAAGCCAATTAACTCTCTTGTACTTCTATTAAAATATCTTTTGATTTGGGAAGCAACCTATGTAATTATTTGATTATCTTTATAATGCTGGTTTTGATGTTTAATGATGGTACTGATATCTCATTAAATAGAATCTTGAAGAATGTCGGCCCCATTATGCGTACCCTCACACAATTTTCAAAGACACAGTTGGAGTCAATTGAAGTTCAGTAGAATGATGTGCGTACCTATTGAGACTCCTAACTGGAAAACAGCCAACAAACCAGATTCTATCGCCATGGAATCGATTATTTCCATGCTTGGGTCCATAATAGAAACAAATTCCAGGATAGAAGCGGCTTTGCGTTTCAAGTTTGGGGATGAGGTATTCAAAATCTCAACGAGGCAAGAAACTGCAACAGCATCCAGCACATCTTTCCTATATAAGTTGTTAAAAAAAGTTTCACATTAGTATATAACTAACAAAAAAGAATGGTTGAACAGCAAGATTTACACTCAACTAAACCTCGTAGAAGCTTCAGATTCTGAATGTTGTCCTCCATGAGACCCGTTTACCGGTCCATTGTAAAACTGGAATATATGGACACCTTAGTAAGTCAATTTCAAACTGCAAGGTCTCACAACATGATGCATGAAACACAAGACAAAACCTTTGATTTCATTTCTTTACTGGGGTCCAGGATTCGACAAAGTATATCGAGCGTCTACGAGGCAAGGATGACTTGAGTCAGCACCAAACCAAACTGCTAACTTTGTTCTCACAAATATAAACTAGAAAAAGTTACCTTCTCCATCACATTTTCAGGGATATTTGAGAGCCTTAAAATACTAAGCAAAGGACCAAGTGCACCTTCATTTTCAATTGTCTGGCAAACAACATTGCTGTGCCAACACCAGTAAAATGTGAGACAAAAAGCATGTATTTCGATATACTAAAGGTAAAAAACAAACAATTTATGATACAACTCAAACATACCATTCTACATTTAAGGTTAAAGAAATTTCTCTTACTTCAATCCTTTGAAAAAGGTGAATAAAAACTACTGTGTTAAATCAAATTAAAAATTTTATAATGCCACAACTCAAATGTTACCTGATTGACAGTCTCTCCAGAGCTCTAATTGTAGCCCATTTGACTGCATCATTCATATTATCTAAAACCTTAACTAAATGCTTGATTGCTCCAGCTTCCTTGAACGAAATACGCATGTGTTCGTTGATGGATGCGTCAGCAATTGACTCTGCAGCTCTCATTACGGCGGTATCATCTTCAAGTTCAAGGATCAAAACTAGTCGAGCCACACCATCTATCCATGGTAAGAGTGTAAGATGGTTACCGGTAGATGACTCAAGTTGAGAGTCCTTCAAATCTTCAAATTCTATAGCACCAATTCGAGCCAGAAATTGCTGCTGCGTCCGTCCAACAATTGCATTTATCTTTCCTTCCTCTATGTTTGCCTTATTATCGACATTTAATCCAAGGAGTAATTCGGAGGCACCAAATCTTGAAGGACCGTTAGAAGATTGTTCAATTTCTGTGCCATCAGGCAAACTAGGCCATGAATGCAGGCCTGGTCTGAAGGACTTGTAGGCAGCAGCACCAACAATTGGTACTGGAACCAGTCCTTCCTCTATGACAAGAATTCTATAATACTCATCCTTAGCAAGTTCTAGCAACACATTTCTTGCTTCCTTTCTCACAATTTTCGAGCTGTCTGCCTCAGCTTTTAACTGATAAGCCTGCAGCCAAAGACCAAAAGTCAATACTAGGTTTGCTTCTAACTTGTCAATTTATTTGTTGGCTGTCTTGATCCAAATGTAAGACCCAAAAGCCCCTCCTCCCGATTGAAGCATGGAAGTAGCTGTAAGAATGCATAGTTTATTTAACATCTATTGAAGGGTTCATTAGGAATAGGAACAGAAATAGCCGTTACAAAATATTACTATATTGGGTATTTGTTCCTTAAATTATGTTTGATATGGTTCAATTTCATTTAGTTGGATTTCCAATAATTATAGAAAGACTTGGAAATTGAATTAGTAATCAGATTTTTGAATTTCTCTCCTAAGTCCCCTTTTTCTTTTAAATTTTGGATAAGAGTCCCTATTTTTCTTCCTTTACTTCCCTCCCCTCTTATTGGTCCATAAAGTTTTAGAGTAGGCATCAAAAAGTTTCTAAATCTAAATTTTGTGTCCATTTGGTCATGTATTTTAAAAATTTATAATAGGTCCTTGAACTTTCGATTTTAATCTAATAAGTTTTTGTCATTAGCTTTTTTAGTTTAACATTTACGTGGTGTATTGACTATATTATCTAGGATTACGTGACTGACTATAGCGTAAACTTTAAACTGAGAAAATTAATGACGGAGACTTATTAGACACATATTTGAAAGTTTAAAGGTCAAAATTTCAGAGACCAAACTTACAAGTTACAATTTTACCCCAATCTTCTTTATCTATTTCACTAAATTTATATTTCATCCCATCCTGGACCGAGGGCGACCATAACAAGCAGTTATAAACAATACTTTCCCCATTATATTCTATAACATTAACTTATAAACATAAAATTCCAAAATTCATCATCTGCTTCTAGTAGAATTTTAACCTTTCCATAAGCCAAAAAATAGCAAAAAGAAGTCCTACCAATTTCGGAATTAAGCCTGATTCAACAATAACTCCATGGTTACATGGACTCAATGCCAGATTTGCCAAAACCCCTCCAGCTGCTTCCTTCACCTTCATGTCCTCATCATCAAGATTCTTACTAAGCAATAGAAGAATATCAGTGTCGGCAATCTTCAATCTGAGCTTTTCATCTACTGATAAATTCCACAAAACGCATATGCTTTGCTCCTTCACCTGCAAAGCTTCAGCTGCATTCAGATATAGCTCTATACATGCTACCAAAAGACAAATGGAAAGGGAAAACACACCTCGGGAGCCAACGACGGTCGACTAAGCAAGCCAGTTATCTCTTCAATTGCTCCACTTTCTGCAACTGAATCTCTGTATAAGTTCACAAGAGAAATTGACCGTAGAAGGCCAGCAGCTGCTTCACATGTAGCGATTGATTCTGACTGAAGAAGATTTACTGTTAGATTTATGCATCCAGGAAATTTCATGATGGCATCTATGTGCTTCTTTCCTCCAAGGGAATATTTCCATAAAGCTATTACTGCTTGTTCTCTATCAAGAGGATCGTGATCTAAGCCGAGCATCCGGACAAATAATGCCACATAACTGTGTCCAACACTAGAAGAATCATTCTGTACATCTTTGATGTCCTGGGGGTGAGAGTGCAGTTATGACATGTCACCATTAACATAAAATGGTAAACTGCCAAGAACCTTGAAAAATAAGCAAAGAACTAAAGAATGTGGGAGAAATCAGTGCAGATCCTTCCAATTTAACGCTGTATTTTGGTCAAAGATCTATGGCTTTCATGCTGTTGCTGATAATGAAGATTCGACCTTGTGGCCATGCACGACTTTCATACCCACCATTACCGATACTATTCAGACAGTTCGATGACCATTTCAAAAGAACAAGAAAACTCAAGACTAACAAGAAACCAATATAAACTTCTCAGAACAGCAGGTAATTTTAATGTGGACAACAAATTTACAGTTACATTTACAAACAAAGAAAGTAGGACATAAAATGATAAAACTATAAACTAGCATAAGACTAGACTACAACTTCACTCTCGAATCTATATACCCTGTGTATATTTAGTTTTTGCTATTAACACTGTTACTTATATATTGATGTGGTACATCAATTAGACTAAAAATAATAATATGACATGACATGACAATGGTGGACACAAATAGGCCTAACCAACATGCTACAACATTTGAGCAACCGTGCCATCAATTAGAAGTTATTAGAACCAAAACAAAAAGGACTAAATAATGGGCACAGACAAGTTTAGTACTAAATTTGTAAGTTCACCCAAAATTAATCCATCCAATTCAAATTGAAAAAACAAAAGCAGCCCAAATTCTAACACAAACAGAAGAGAATCGCAGATGAACAAAACCCAGATAGGACATGGATGTTGCCGATACTTACGGGAGCTGCAGACTGCTGGTGGGTAGAATCAACAGCGCCGCCGCCATCGCTGCTGACACTCCGGCGGACAAAACGATTAGAGAGAGATTCTGGGTAGCGACCGCGATAAGGTAGATGGTAGAGAAAGACCGATAGGTTTCTGGGTTTAGTTCCCGCAGCAAAAACCTTCATGCGAGTGCTCAAGAATGAGTGTTGGCGATTGGAAAGGGGGGGATGGAAATTAGTGGAGATTGAAATCGCAGAGGCCAACATTTTGGCCAACAAATCATAAGAAGAAGACGAGAGATTGAAGGCAGAATACAGAAATTGATGGAATTAAAGAAGAAATGGTGTAGTGTAGTGTGTAGTGCAACTGTTATCTGGTTTTGCTCTTGCAGATGATATTTTGGGATTTATTGGAAATTTCGACTTTTTTAATGCATTTTTCTCCCTTTAGTTGAAATATTTTGACCTGTAAAATTTGAGAGAAATTTAACTCTGTAGCATAAACTACTCGACAAAAATACACTTTGGGTTCCAAGATTTGGATTTTTTTTTTAACCTTACCAAACATGCTCTTGTTGATTCAAAATTTTAAACGCTGAGAGTGGTGGAAGTCCTTCTAGAGGTAATTCTCAAGATGCTTCAATAGACTATATAGGTCCAATGGAGGAGTGATTGATACCAAAAAATAGGGGACGGGGTTTTTTGAACTTTCAAAGGTTTTTCCTTCTATCAAACACTTCCACGAGTACTTCGATAAAGGCTTATTAGTCTGATGAGAATTTTGAATTTCCACGAAACAAGTGAATCCTTAGGTGTTTATCCATTATCTCCGTCATTAAAAAGTTGACATATATTTATTTAAAAAAATTGTTTTCTTTCTCTTAACTTGTAAATATTTTGATTGCGGTAGATAGGATATACTTGCGGACGAAAAGCACGTAAATACTATTTTGCTGCGAAAATCAATCATACTTCTCGATTCCCTAGTAGAATAACACTTTTGTACTAACAAGTTGGTATATATCTTTCTCTAGTAACCTTATTTGGAAAAATACTTAATTTTTAACCAACAACACTCATATTTTCTACTGATGGACATTAAATTTTTTACCAATAGGAGTGAGAAATGTAGAAAATAAATATCTTTTCTATTTTAAAAGGTTAAAATTTAGATGCCAGGAAATATAAATATCTTTCTACTTACTACCATTAAAGAATTAATAGATTTTTTGACAGTTTTTTTTCAAAAAAAAAATATAGTTAAAGAAGATGAATGCATAGAGAATTTTTAATGGTGGTAAGTACGAAGATATCTACTACGTGTAAGCACTTAAGTTTTATGTTTTCAAAAAATTAAAAATGAGTGTTCTTTTGGAAACAACAACAAGAGGGAAAAAAAAACTAATTTTCTCTCTTCTATGCATCCAAGCTTGATCCTGACTCATCTCTAACTTGTTCCTTCGTCGATTTAACTCCACCAATCCTAACAGTTGAGTTTATAAAATGAATAAGATTATTCTTATGGTGTATTTATCACTTTGTTGCACCAAGGCCCATTTTACGAAAAAGAAAAATCAAAGAACGAGAATCAAAATTTTCATTCATTTGATAATGTTTACTAAATAGAAATGGAATGAAATGGTGTGATCCATCTCAAACGATGTGTAATCTCATTACTTAAAAATGTATAATTTCATTCATCTCTTACAATCTCATCAATCTAAATCTCATTCTCATTCCTTATTTTATGTGCCCTACATTTTTATTATAATTACTTTACAACTTTTCCAATTTATTTCTCGGCTATTAATGAAACCTATAGTTTTTTAATTAATTGTTTCACTTTTATTATTTATTTTTTATCTATACTACTAATAATTTTCTTCTACTACCATTTATTTTTTTTCAAAGGAAATGGTTTTTTTTTTTTGACAAAGGAAAATGAAAGAGAAAAAATGATTAGGAGGAGTGGCGTTTGGAGAGAGGGAGGGAATAGAAAATTGGTGGAATTTGAAGGATTTGAAGAGAGACAAGTGGGTGAAATTTGTGAGAGGGAGTTGAACGATAAAAATACCACTAAAATAATAGAGAAAAATATTTGGCAAAATAGGTAGCTATAGATTATACTTTATTTAAGTTAAATAAATATAAAAGTTTTGAAGATTAAAAAAAATGAATAGTGAGGAAAATTTTAGTATTTTCATTTTCATTTTATTATTTAGTTTTTCAAACAACACATATAATTTTCAACCCTAAAAAAAAATTATTTTAATAAAGGTATATTCACATTTTATTTTAAAAAATTTTCTTATGACTTCATATCTAAAATTAGATAAATATTGTCTCAAAATGTATTTTTTAATTAATTTTTAAAGAATGTGATATTATATATATTTTTGTCTATTAAAAACCGAAAATCCCTTTAATCTTTTGTTTTTTTTTTAAAGAAAAACTAGCCCAAAGGAAAGAAACTTATTAAAATGTAAGGTTCATAATGGACATTTCGATATWTAGGAACTAAAATGAATAAAAATGAAAAATATAAAGACAAAAAAAAAGGTAAAAGTGAGATATCAAAATAATCATAAYTTTTTAAAAAATAAAGAATAATTCAAACATTTTTTATTTTTATATTTATTTTGGGCTGAGTGATACAATTTTTGTAAATTTTATTATGTAAGACAATTTGGGGAATTGGTAAAAATTATCTCCCGCAAAACAAAATGCAAAAAAGATAACTGCGATTTGAAATTCGAAAAGTAAGAAGTTAGCTAACTTCATGAATATATATTAGGTAGGTTAGATTTATTTTAAGTTTAACGCTCTCCTTGTTTTTCTCGGTCTCTCTCAAGTCTCAAAATTTTATGTGGTCTCACAATTCCTTTAGGTATAATTATCAATTGGAACAGAAATCAAAATTTGTTATTTGCTAAAATTAATCTAGTGATTTCAAAGTTCTAGGTATTTTCGTTCAAATTTTTTTATCTTTTTAAAAATTTACTTCATATTATTGATTGTCGAATACTTTGATATATGAGATTTGTTTAGATTTTCTTACTTAAAAAATTAATATGTCAATAATAAAATATGAATCTAGATGTGAAAAGCTTAAAAATAAAATAAAAATAGAAAAACAGATTGAATATTAAAATGGTGCTTCTGATAGATTTGTTATTGTAAGTAAAAATAATAAAAATGATAGGATAGACAAATCAAAATATGAAACAAAAAGAGTAGAAAATGATATAGTTGAAAATCAAGCAGGTAATGAAATAAAATTCAACCTTACGATCTCTCTATTAAAGTATTGCCTAAGGCTTCATATCATCTTAAGCCGCTCTTGGTTTCAAATTTTGTTCAGTGTAGTTTACTTTCAAAATATTCACTTTGGTCTCTATACTTTTAAAAGACGATCAATTTGGTCCTTATTTGCAATATTTCAATACAATCTAATACACAATAGAGACTTTTTGATACAAATTTATAGCTACATTTCAAAAAATTTAGTGAGTGATTAATCATGGTAAAATTATAATCGGAAGAAATGAGATAAAATAATAATAAAAGGACTAAAAGGTAAAATGATCCTAATGAATGTTTTGAAACTGTAGGAAAAAATAAGAAAAATATGAAAAATATAGAGATCAAAGTAAACTAAAAAAAAAAGTTGTAAGACACCAAAATAATATTTATTTTTAAAATAATGAAGAATAATTCAAACATATCATACATTATATTTTGTATAATTTAACTTCTTTTCTTCAAAATTTGGAAAAAAAAAAGAAACGTGTTTTTTAAATTACAAAGAGAATTTGAAAACGGACACTACGAATGTTATTTTACTCCAAATTCAAACAAACAACTTCTACTGTAATATTGTATTTTTTTAATCTTTATTTTTTATTTTTTATTTTGGGCTGAATGATAAAATTTTTGTAAATTTTATTATGTAAGACAATTTGGGGCATTGGTAATTAAAAATTACCTCCCGAGAAAAAATGCAAGAAATAACTAAAATCAAAATTCAAAACCTTTCGACTTCTCAAAAAGAAAAAAATCAATAAATGTATTGCGTAGGTTAAGTTTAACTCTCTTCCTTCCTTTCTCAATCTCTCTAATCCCAATTTTTATTCTTTGATCTTCGTGGTCACATAACTCTTCCAGGTGTGATTATCAATTGGAGTAGAAATCAAAGCTTCTTATTTACTCCAATCAATCTAGCAGGCTTTCAAAATTCTAGGTATTTTCGTTTAAATTATTTTAGTTTTTAAAGAATTTACTTCATTTGTTGATTGTTTAATAATTTGATATCTAAGATTGGTTTAAATTTACTTACCTAGAAAATCAGTATGTCTATTAATAAAATATTAATCTAAATATTAAAACAATAAAAAAAAATGGATTGAATCTAAAAAGACACTCTCGATAAATTTGTTATTGAAAGTAAAAGTAATAAAAATGATGAAATAATAGAATAGATGATAGCTATTGACGAATCAGGAAACAAAAATACTAAAATAAACTAAAGCTAAATTACATATACCAAAATTAAATTTACTTTTAAATTTAGCCTTCCTTCTCTTCGAAAATAGAAAACAAAAACGGTTTTTTTTTCCCTAAATTACAAAGAGAATTTGAAAACGGAAAAAATTAATTTTATTTTAATACAAAATCAAACGAACAACTTCTACTGTGATATTGTATTTTTCTTAATCTTATTATTTTATATTTATTTTTGGTTTGGTGATTAAACTTTTGCAAATTTTATATACAATTTGGGATGTGGGTAAAAATGAACACCCACGAAACAAATGCAAGAAGATAACCAAATTTGAAATGGGAAAACCTTTCAAATTCTCTAAAAAAATCCATAAATCTCAAATTTTCATCTTTAATCATCTCCAGTCAACGACTCCTCCAGGTGTGATTATCTTTTCAAAATTAGATAACTATTTTAATCTCAAAATTGTAATTAATTTAAAGAATATGATATTATGTAAGTACTTTAAAAATCGAAAAATCTTTTAATCTTTCAAAAAAAAAAAAACTAGTTCAAAAG
Source organism: Momordica charantia (assembly GCF_001995035.1). Next base: position 172,407 of record NW_019104528.1, read on the forward strand.
AAAGAAACTTTTTATATATAAGGGAAAATCCTGTAAACTATTCCATTCAAAATGTATTTATACAAGAACTAATTTAAATGATTATTCTATTTGCTTGCTGTGGTCCAAAAATACCCAATGTTTACAGAAATTTCTTTTTGGGTAATTCGATTTTTAGGAATGAGATTGAGAATGGGATATGGGGAAATGAAGAATTCCTCCAATAGAGATTAGAGTTTGTTCCAAATCTCTATTCACTATTGTGACAGATGAGGGAGGGAGGGATTTAAATAATGATTCTTATTTTAATATTATCTCTAATTTATATTATATATAAAAGTATTCATTTAAAAATTCATTCATTGTAATTACTTTAAAAAAATAATTTTTTAGTTCTTTATTTATTAATAAATCAACATAGTTCGTTTAAATTAAATAAATATAAAAGTTTTCAAGAATTTTAAAATGTAAAATATAATTCTCTTGAAAATAAAAAATAAAAATCCACGGTTAATAAGCGCATAGACTTCTCTCAATTTTAATTTCATATCATTTTAAATTTTAAATTTGTTAACTTTTATCCTTTACTGCACCTTTTTTTTTTCAAATTTCCGTAAAAATCTTCACCCTTAAATAACCTTTTGAGCTCTTAAGTTTACGTTGGGAGACCTTACATGTTCACATTCAACTTCTCTTTAAAATAATTTATAAATATACTGGTTTAGATTTATTTTAAGTTTAACCGTCTCCATTCCTTTTTAATTTATCAGTCTCTCTTAAGTCTCAAACTTCTGTTTGCTCTCACGCGCAATTCCTCCTAAGTGTGATTATCATTGGGGATAGAGATGAAAGCTTCTTATTTGTTGAAATCAATATAGCATCTTTATGAAGTTTTAGGTATTTTTCATTCAAAATTTATTATTATTTTTTAAATTTGTTTCATATCATTGATTCTTCGTGACTTTGATTTCAGATATTTGTTTAGATTTTCTTACTTACGAAATCAATATGTCTACAATAAAATATGAATATGCATACGAAAAGCTTAAAAAGAAAAGAAAAAAAGAAAAACTGATTGAATCTCACAAGGGATGCTCTAGATAAATTTGTTATTGGAAGTAAAAGTAATAAAAATAATGAAATAATAGAAGAAATGATAGGTATATAAAAATAAAAAGATGAAACAAAAATATTGGATAATAATAGGGTTGAAAATGAAGCAGGTAATGAAATAAACTTCAACTTTACTATATTAAGGCCTTTCTTAGGGGTGTTCAAAAAACCCGATAACTCGACGAACCCGACGAATATTACCCAACCCTAGTTGGGTTGGATTAAATCTTGGGTTGGGTTGGGTTGGAAAAATCCCAACCCAACCGGGTTGGGTCGGGTCTCGGGTTGACCCTTGAAAATTTCGGGTTGACCCAATCCAACTCGACATCTTTTTTTTTAATATATATTAGTATAATTATTAATCAAAACCTTATTTTCTAGGTTCAATCTCAACTATCCATTTTCATTTAATCTCAACCATCCATTTTCATCTAGGATTTCATCTCTTACTCTCTAGTTTCTAATCTCTTCCTTTCCTCCATTTACCCAACCAAACCCTCTCCTCCATTTTTATCCATCATCCAAGCTTGAACTTGAAGCTCCCTCCTCCCACCGCCGCCACCGCACCATCTCCTCCCACCCCACCTCCTGCTGCATCCATCGCCATCCCGCCACCTCGCCACCCGGCCGCCGTCGCTCATTTTTGAAGTGGGTAAGTTTCAGACCGACGCCTCTGCTTGGGTTCTCTTTGCCATTTCTTTCTTCTTTTTTCACCATCTCTCTCGCGTCTACTTCTTTTATGTGTCTCATCTTAGTTTCAGATCTGATTGTTCTCGGAAGCGAAGTCGTAACTTCTACCGTTCGAAAGGCGCATCATCTTGACAACCTTTTCTTCTAGAGAGGAAGAATGGACATCCAAGCCAATTCCATGGACAATTTTTTCTTCTTTGTCCCTCTCTCCTTTTTCGTGGTCTTAAGAAAAAAAAGAAGCATACAAGAAAAACTCATTAATAGCTATAACTCGACAACCCAACCCGACCTAACCCGAATTTTTTGGGTTGGGTTGGGTTGGGTTGGCCATCAATTTGGGTTGGGTTGGGTTGTACATATGGTCAACCCGAAAATTCGGGTTGGTCCCAAAAAATCCCCTAACCCGACCCAACCCAACCCGTGAACACCCCTACTTTCTAACAAAATATTGTCTAAGACCTCATATCGTCTCGAGTCACCCCTTCGCTAAGTTTAGTACAGATATTTCTAATAAATYTTAATTAGTCCTCATACATCGTTTAAAGTTATTTTTAGGTTTAAATACTATTTTTATTATTCTATTTTGACTTTAGTCCATTTTTCTTCATGTATTTTCAAATATTTATTTTGGTCCATATACTTTCAAATTTTGTTCCCTAAAGTCTTTATACTTTCAAAACATTCATTTTTTTGTCCCCAATACTTTTAAAAATTGACAAATTTAGTATTTATTTACAACGTTTCAACACAAATGTTATATAAAATAAAGACTTTTTAATACAAATTTAATAGTTGAATTTCAAAAAATTTAGTGAGTGGCATGTTATGCTAAAATTATGGTGGAAAGAAATGAGATAAAAATGACAAAAAAAAATGGACAAAAAGTAAAATGATAATAATGAACGTTCTAAAAGTACATAAATTAAAATGAACAAAAATTAATAATACTGGAGAAAAATAATCTAAAGCTAAATTACATAGACCAAGATTATATTTACTTTTAAAATAATAAAGAATAATTTAAACATATCCTAAATTATATTTCGTATAATCTAACCTTCCTTTTCTTCAAAAATTGAAAACAAAAACGGGTTTTTTAAAATTACAAAGAGAATTTGAAAACGGAAAAAATTAATTTTATTTTACTACAAAATAAAACCAACAACTTCAACTGTGATATTGCACTAAAAAAATAATAATAAAAGAAAACTTCTACTGTAATATTCTATTCTTTTTAATCTTATTATTTTTATATTTATTTTTGGTTTGCTGATAAAATTATTGTAAATTTTATATACAATTTGGGATATGGGTAAAAATGACCACCCGTGAAACAAAATGCTATGAAGATAATTAAATTCGAAATTAAAAAACCTTTCAATTTCTCTAAAAAAAAAAATCTATAAATATATTGTTAGGTTAGATTTATTTTAAATTTAACTCTCTCCCTTCCTTTTTCAGTCTCTCAAATTTCAGTTTTTCATCTCTGATCATCTACAGTACCACAACTCTTTTAGGTGTGATTATTGATAGAAATCAAAGCTTCTTATTTACTCAAATTAATCTAGCGCCTTCAAAGTTCTAGGTACTTTCGTTCAAATTCTTTTACTTTTTAAAAAAAGTTATTTCATATGGTTGATTGTTTAATATCTTGATATCTGAAATTTGTTTAAATCTACCTACTTAGAAAATAAATATGTCTACAATAAAATATCAATCTGGATATGAAAAATTATAGAAAAATAGATTGAATGTCAAAAAGGATGATCTCAAATAATATAATAAATTATAGGTATAGACAAATAAAATATGAAACAAAAATAGTAGATAATGATATGGTTGAAAATAAAGCATGTTATGAAATAAACTTTAGCTTTATCGTATTAAGGTCTCCCTACTAAAATATTGCCTAGGTCTCATATCATCTCTAGCATCCACTGGGTTAATTTTAGTAGGTATATTTCTAATAAATCTTAATATTAGTCGTGATCATGTATAGTTTAGTGTTATTTTTTAGGTCTAAATACTATTTTCATTCTTCTATTTTGAATTTGGTATAACCTAACCTTCGTTTTCTTCAAAAATAGAAAACAAAAACATATTTTTTTAAATTAAAAAGAGAATTCGAAAACGGAAAAAAATAATTTTATTTTAGCCCAAAATCAAACAAACAACTTCAACGGTGATATTGTATTTTCTTTTCTTTTTTTTTCTAGTGTTATTATTTTTATATTTATTTTTGGTTTAGCGATAAATCTTTTGTAAATAGCATAAGGTTTGTGCAAGACAATTTAGGATATTGGTAAAAGAGACCTCCCGAGAAACGAAATGCANAAAGAAACTAAATTCGAAATTTGAGTACTCAAAAAAAAAAATCTAAATTCGAAATTTGAAAACCTTTCAGCTTCTCTGAAAAAAAAACTCCATGAATATATTGTGCAGTGTAGGTTAGATTTATATTAAGTTAACTTTCTCTCACAGGTTTCAATTTTTAATTTTTGATCTTCTGTGGTCTCACAACTCATTTAGGTGTGGTTATCAATTGGAGTAGAAAAAGCTTCTTATTTGTTCAAATCAATCGTGCGGCTTCAAAATTTTAGGTATTTTCTTTCAAATTCTTTTAATTTTTAAAATTTTATTTCATATTGTTAATGGTTTAATACCTTGATATATGAGATTTGTTTAGATTTATTTACTTAGAAAATCAATAGGTCTACATAAAATATGAATCTAGATATGAAAAGAATAGAAAAATAGATTGAATCTCAGAAACGATAAATTTATTATTGAAAGTAAAAGTAATAAAAATGATGAAATAATAGAATAAAGGATAGGTATAGACAAATCAAAATATGAAACAAAAATAGTAGATATCAATATATGGTTGAAAATGAAGCATGTAATGAAAGAATATATTTATATTAAGGCCTCCCTATTAAAGTATTGCCGAGTTCTCATATCATCTCTAGCCGTCCCTGGGCCAAATTTAGTTGGTATACTTCTAATAAATCTTAATAGTAGTCCTCACGCATAGTTTAAAGTTCTTTTTTAGGTTTAAATATTTTCTATGTAATTTCAAATATTTATTTTTGTCCATATACTTTCAAATTTTGTTCATTATAGTTAAAACATTCATTTTTGGTCTATACTTTTACAAAATGACAAATTAGGTCCGTATTTGCAATATTTCAACACAAATATTATACACAATAAAAATGTTTTAATACAAATTTGTAGTTGCATCTCAAGAAATCTAGTGGATGACATGTCATGTTAAAATTATGATGGGAAGAAATGAGATAAAAATTATAATAAAAGGAAAAAAAACAAAAGGATAATAATGAACGTTTTGAAAGTATAGAATCTAAAATAAACAAAAATTAAAAATATATGACCAAAATAAACTAAAGCTACGAAAATAATATTTACTTTTAAAATAATAAAGATTATTGTATTTTTTGAATATTTATTTATGGTTTAGTGATAAAATTTTATTATGAATAGAGTTTATGTAAGAAAATTTTGAATATGGGTAAAAATTACCTCCCGCGAAACGAAAAGCAAGAAGATACCTAAGATTTGAAATTGGAAAAGCATCATCTTCTTCCGAGTTTTATAAATATTTGAATAACTCTGTTTTCGTTTCTTCGATCGCCATTTTGTATCATCAGGATTCAGCCATGACTAAGCTTCCTTCCCATTTGTCTTCTCCCGATTGGCGCCAATGTCTAAGGCCGAGGAGACGCGTTCTGAAATTCGCCAAGAGAACCAAGCCGAACAACAACAACAATGGAGGACAAATGAAGAAAAACATCGAGTGCGATCAAATCATGAAGGCCTGTACACAAATTCCTCTCCTTCAATCCGACGGTTTGGAGAGCTCACACGGATGGTCGTGGCGTCGCGGCCCTCTTCTCGGCGAAGGCAGCTTCGGCTCCGTTTTCTTGGCCACAGTTAACAGAGCCGTCATCAATTTGGATTCCGATTCAGATTCGTCGTATCAATATCTTCCTTCTCAAATCGCCGTCAAATCTTCCTTCATCGAACATTCGTCTTCGCTTTGGTTCGAAAGGAAGGTCTTCGATGAACTCAGCTCTTGCCCTAACGTAGTTCGATGTTATGGAGACGAAATCACCAAAACCAGATCCGGCAAACCAGTCTACAATTTACTTCTGGGGTACTGCTCCGGCGGCTGCTTGTTTGATCGAATCTCCAAATTCGGACCTGACGGCTTGCCGGAGTCGGAGGTTCGCCGGTACACGAGAGACATAGTGTTCGGAATTGCTTATATCCACCGCCGTGGAATCATTCACTGCGATATCAAGCCGGAGAACATACTTCTGCAGCCGAGCGCGGACGACGGAGGTTGTTTGGTGGCGAAGATAGCCGATTTCGGATTGGCGGAGAAGATGGTCGACGAAGTGAGCACCGGCGGCAACGGAATGAAAGGATCGTTATCTTACATGGCGCCGGAGATGGCGAGGGAGAATGACTTCGATTGGCCTATCGACATATGGGCCGTTGGATGCGTGGTGTTGGAGATGCTGACCGGAAAAGGAGTGTGGAGTTGTACGGATTCCGATTCCGATCTTCTTGCTCTGATCGGTTACAGTGAGGAATTGCCGGAGATTCCAAGTCGATTATCTGCGATGGCAAAAGATTTCTTGGGAAGATGTTTGGTGAGAAGCCCTTATGCAAGATCACCCGCATGGTTGTTGCTTCATCATCCTTTTATTTCACTGTGACTTTTAAATTACCAACATTATTCATGTAAGATTTGTTCTTCTCAACATTTGAGTTGATTCAAGTAATAAAATCATTACTATTATTACTACCAAGGGGGTGTATGAATGATACTTATACAGTATTAATATTCATGGATTGCATCTCAAAATCAATTGACTATAGGAGTAGCTCATGTCTATTATAAGCTTATATAAGGTCCCTTTTGTTTTCAATGTGGGATCTTTAATATGTTCCCTCAAGATATGACTTGTCGACATTATTTATCTAAACCTCTATTTATCTAAAAGGTATTGGCGCAGTATTTCACAATTAAAGCATTGTGTATAAATGATAGTCTAATGGATCTTACAAATTTAATTACCTTTGGACTTGGCATATGTAGGGAGTAAATTTAGAAGATTTGCAAATAGTATTGGGAAATTTTTTTGGGAAGTGACGATAATACGGATATTTAAAAATATTCAAAATAATGGGTTGCAATTGTACCTTTAAGGATAAAGTGATTGGATTTTTTAGACTAATGATTCAAAATCCAAAGGTAGATTATCATATTCAATGTAATATGAATTCAAGTGCAAGCTGGTTTAATGTATAATGGTAAGTCAAGACATAATACTATAAGACAATTGCTCTCAAAATTATATGAATTAATTAGGTGAAATCAAAAGATATATTGCAAATCTGTTTATATAAGTTTTGGCAAGAGAGCAAGTGAAATTGTCTTCGATAGGAATGAGTTTGAAGCCTATAATATAAGAGTTGACATAATGATAACCGAACCTAGCTGACTGGAGATCTCAAGATCTAGGTTCAAAATGGAAAATAAATTTATGTATACAACTTAGAGGAGCACTCAGAAGAAATTATAAATTCCTTACCATTCCTATTATAAAAATTAGTGCTAACTTGGAAATGGATGAGGTTAAGATGTGTTTTTAATGACTCTTTAGTTCTTTTATAAGAATGAGGTATTACTATGATACTCTTTAGTTCTACGTGGGTGTGAAGGGGCCACTTTAAGGTTGAATTCTCTAAAAACACTCATGAAAACTGACATCGATTTGATTTACTCCTAAAGGTGACAGTTCAAAATTCTTTAATTACTGGTCAGCTATGTAAACTCTATAATTTTTACTAAGGAAAGTTCGAAGTCTTAGACTATTTATCCTGACATAGTTATTTTTCATGAGTAATTGTATGCCTTTAAAATAAATTTTATTCATGTGAGGGATTATTGGAATTTTTGAATAAAATAAAGAAACACAACTTTTCGTAATAGGACAGTGTATTTTGTGAATGATACAACCTTATATGGAAGGATATGTCATTTATCAAAAGACACAACGTTATACGAAAAGATGTGACTATTTTAATGGCCACAAATAGTACTATATAAATTGTGGTTTCTTTTTAGTTTTGGAGGTAGAAAAATCTTCCCTCAAATTCTCATTTATTTCTTCTGTCTACGATTACTTAAATACTAAGATTCGTTGAGTCATGTGCGTGAAGTGCTGCATTCACATGTTAGTATGTCCGTCCTATTCTGAGGGACAATTGTTTGTGATACCTGGAGTACCATAGAGGGAACGAAATTATTTTAAAGAAATAACGTTATACTATTGGGTTCGGTTTGTTAATTTTCATGTTTCGTTAAGTTTTCTATGCATATTTCAGTAACAATTACATTCATTTTCACATTGCTCTTACCTCAAAAAACCAATTATTGTTCAGCTTGATTGTTGTTCATGTCATGTGAGCATTTGTTCACTAATTCTTTCATGCTTCATTTCTGTTGGTTTTCTTGCAGCTAAAAGGCTACCAATTGATGGGAATAGTAATGGCCATTGAAGCAAGAAAAATCCCCACATTTATCTTTAACAAGTGAGTTGAGTTTGTTTCTTTGCGGACTTTTGTTTATTGCACCGAGTGATTAAAAAATCCTCACAGCTTTGCGAACTGCTGGAGGTGCTAGTCCATATTTAGTGGATTTTTTAACATTTAGAGATTGTATTGAGTTAATTGAAAAACATTGATGCAAAGATTTAAATTAGTAATGTCGAATATAAGCATAGTTCCTAATAAATGACACACTCTTTCGTTTGAGGAGGAGATTCAAATCTTCATGAAAAAAATATTAAATATAAAAAAATAAATATTTTTTGTATTTTTTAAAAACTATCAAATTTTTGTTGTCCGACAGTGCAAAGGTGAGTGTTACATGTAGAAATTGCTCCATCTCCGTACCTCAAATTTTTTGTACAATAAAACATAGAAAATAAAGATAATCTTATTAATGGAATGAACTCAAATTTTGAAAAATACAGGTAAAAAATTACTTCAATATAATAATGTTGCAAATTAAATTAAAATGGATTGTGGAAGATTGTGGAGTGAAATAAGAGGATGATCAAGGAATGAGTATCGATGTAATGGTTATATGTTTTATTCTTATTTTGTTTCTGGACCGTTTTAAAACATTAAGATTAATAGATTCTTTGATTTCGATTTTAGAAAATTTATGGTAATGAGAATAATCTTCAACCGGTTCTATCAAACTTTAGTTTCTCCATGTATCAGATCCAAGATTTCCTCTAAAATATTTTGAATTTTAGGATTTTGTGCCTATTAGGTTTTGCACCCCCGCTTGCTGCTGCGTCGCCTGCCATTGCTACTGTCGTCGCCCACCGCTGTTGCTGTCATTGTCGCCCGTCTCTATCGTTGCCGCCGTCGAACTCATTCTCAAATTCGTGGTTCGTGGGTATTTGCCGCAGTGGGTATTTGTCGCCGCCCATCGCCGTCTTTCACCGCACTTCACCATCAGTCGCCGCGCTTCGCCATCCGCCACCGCACCTCACCGTCAACTGCCGCCGTAAGCCATTAGTTGTCGTGCGTTGTGGATTTGTCGTGGTGTCTTCCTCGCAACCTCTATTTTGCTAGGGTTGCAATTCTGCAACAATTGATTGGGCCGTTTAGGTTTGGTTCTGTCTGGTTCATCACATTCCGGTTCGGTTTGGTCTGACTTATACTGGTTCTAATCTGGTTAGTTTGTTTCGGTTCAATTGGTTTGGTTCACTTGGCTCTGTCAGTTGGTTTGGTTCGATTTCCTATCCTCCTCCTGATTTGGTTTAGTCTGTTTAAGTGCAGTTTTTTGTTTATGTCCATCTTGTTGAAGTTATGACTGGGAAGGAATCAATGGTAATGATTTCTGCAGAAGAGTTTGCTAAATTCCAACAGTATCAAGAGTCATTGATGGCCATCATCCTCTAATCCAATTACTATCATTGTTGATTCAGGTGATACCAATAAATGTCTTATTTCCTTTGCGTCAAAATGCGTCATTGATTCTAGTGCTACAAATCATATGTCACGTAACCCTAATTTATTTACTACCTTTTCACCATCTACATCTTTGTTTGATGTTACCATAGCAGATGACATCACTTCTCCTGTTCTTGACTCTGACACAATTCATCTCTCCAAAACTCTTTCATTGACCTCTGTTTTAAATGAACATTGTCGTTTGGGTCATCCATCTCTCTCCGTATTCAGGTTTTAATATATAAGTCGGCCAAATGACACATGGATGACCTAAACTTTTTGTGGATTTTTTATTTTTTAAATTCAAAATCTATTTTGGGCCACTCCCTTACTATATAAATATGGGTCATTTCCTTCCAAATCAATCATCTCAATTCATCTCATCTCTCATATGCTATCTGTAGACACCGTATTTTGTCCGACTTATTTTATTTTATATTTTATATCTATTTTGTTATTATTATTTAATTAAGTTTGATTTTAATAGTTTTGGTTAAAAATAACATCATTTTACTTTATTATTAGTCTTAAAATAAAGTTTAAATTAACTTAAACTAAAAAACGTTAGATTTGTTTTGATTTTATAAATAAAATTGGTTTGGTTTAGATTCTGTTTTAAAAGAATTTGTTTTATAATCAAAATAATAAATAAATAAATAAAGATTTACTTTTTATAAAGAATTTGTTTTAAATAAAAAGATTTTGTTTTCATTTTAAAAAGGAAGTAATTTTTCAAGTTTGTTATCTTTTATCTGGTCAAATGTTATGGGCTTTCTTCTCCCCCTATTTTGTCTAAGCTTTTTTTACTATATTACTGTTGGATTCTTTTTTCTAGTATTTAAAAAGGGGAAAGAGTATAGAGGAGGAGGGACACACAAGTAGAAAACAAAGAACAAAAATGAGAGTTTTATTACTTTTTCTCTTCAAAGACCCGTTTTCCTTTTCCTTTTTATTTTTTCTTTTCTTTCTTTCCTCTCTTTCTTTCCCTCTAGAACTCATCTTCTTTCTTGGGTCTTCTTCTTCCTCCATCTCATTCCCAAAACCCCTCTCCCAAGCTCACACATCCGGCGACGATCTACTCCGGTACCCACTAACAACGACATGCATCCTCCGATGACCGATTTACTCCGGCACAACGGTGCACAGCGGCTGCGAGCTCCGGCGCCTTCTAACGGTTGCAGATCTGACGAACGTCCCCAGCGACCTCCAAGGTAGCGGACGACATCTCTGGTGGCGGAAGCAGACATCTCCGGCGGTGGCAGAACCTAAACAATGACACCCACAGCATCCTAGTAACACCACCCGAGCAGCAGACTACTGTCGGCACCTCCACGAACTCCGACGAGACATATCGCATTCCGATAGTAGACATCTCCGGCAACAGCAGAACCTAGCTCAACAACGACTACCTCCGGTGTTAACCACATATTTCAATTTCCATCATTCTTGTTATCAAAACCACCTAAGTAAGGGTTTATGGGAGTTTTTTTTCTTAATAAAGAAAAATGTTTTCTGTGGAAGAAGCCCATTTCTTTCTAAAACAATTTTATTTTTATTTCTTTATGGAAAATAGAGTGATATATATTGTTTAAAAAAAAAAAAGACAATGAGTTTCTTTTCTTAGAATTGCAAAGTAAATGAATTTGTTTTCATATGAAATAACTTTTCCTGAAAAATAAAGCAAATTTTGTTTTAAAATTTAAAATGTCTTTTTTTTAAAAAAATAAATAAAAGTTTTATTTTAAAGTAAAAGTAGTAAAATGTTTTATTTTAAAGTATAAATAGTAAAAAGCTTTGTTTTTTTAAGATTTGTTAAAATAAATTTAAAAAAAGAATAGGAGGTTTTATAAGTAACTAAGATTTTTTTTTTCCTTTTGCCCTTTATCAATAAAAAAATTCAAACGAATTTTAAACTACAGACAAATAAAAGGTTTTATTTGATTTCGTTTAGAGTTTTTTTTTAAAAACAAAGTTTTAAAATAAAGTTTGTATATTAAAAACAATAACTTAAATTATATCCCAATGTGTTGTCACATTGTTGAAATGTTTGAGTGTCAACACTCAGGTCACAAGATCAAGTCTCAACTGTTGGATAATTTTTTACAAAATGTGATACCGTTTTCGAACAAGTGTTGTAGGGTGCTAACAAACCTAATCACTCGACTCTCGAACCTAAAATCTGTTTTCGCATACCAAGTTTCCACTACCTTAAATTGAGCACGAGATTGATTCCACTCTGACGAGTGCACTTTTGAGTTGGAGGTTGTGTTAACCTTGGGAGCATACTGGCAGTGAAATGATTTAGCATCAAGGTCGTGCCGATTTTGCTTTCAAGGCAGTGGTTCTGCCCACAGCACAACATTTTTAGCTCCTGGTTCAATTTTTGCCTTTATTTCCCAATAATTTGAAAGTAAAATCGTCTACCCAAGGCTGCTATCCGATCTGGGAAGGTCCTGCCGAACTTATCAAAATTGGAACCACTCGACGGATCCAATTACCACTAATGGTCACAGAAGTTATTGATTTTCTTTGAGCAGCTAGAGATCCGACTACATCCTCACTGATGCTCTGCCCGCCGCCACTGGCACTGCTGTAGCCACTACCACTACCGCCACTACCACTACTGCCATTGTAGTCGTCACTGATTTGCATGTCATTGCTGCTGCCACCATTTCAGCCGCCACTACTGATCCCACGACGTCTACTACCACTATCGTTGAAACTGACAAATTCGAGAAAGACAACAAAACGATCAGTGGGCATCTTTCTCATCCATATGAACGACTCTCTTTTTTATCTCTTTGTAGTCCAAAAATCTGCAAAGGTCATTCGGGACACGTTAGAGTCTAGATATGGCGGGGACGATGCAAGCAGGAGAAAGTACGTCGTCGGTAAATTGCTACAATTTCAAATATCAGACGACAAACCGGTGATGGATCAGGTTCATGAGTACGAGAACCTAGTGGAAAGTGTGCTATTTGAAGGCACAAAGATGTGCGAGATTCTTCAAGTCAATGGGTTGCTCGAGAAATTTCCTCATTTCTGGAGTGATCATCACAACCACCTGAAACATAAGAAGAAAGACCTAACTCTGTAAAAGCTTATCAGTCACGTGCGCACGGAGGAAACCAGGCTAAAGGATAAGCTCTCTTCTCAATCCCTAAATTCAGCTAAAGCTAATTTAGTTGAATCTTTTAGTGCTTCCAAAGATAGATTCAAAAGCAAGGGGAAGCAAATTGCAAGGGATATAGCTCAAAAGAACAAAGGTCTCCAACCCAAAAATACTGGTGGAAGAATCGAGAAATCGAAACTAGTATGCTATGTTTGTGGAAAACCCGAGCATAAATCCTATCAATGCACCCAGAGGAAAGATAGGAAAGATCAAAGGACTGCTCCACAAGCCAACCTGGTAGAGGCGAACGATATCATTGTCGTTGTGGTTGTGGAAACAAATCTGGTGGAGAACAAATACCGATTGGATTCTTGACACAAGAGCGTCCAGACATTTCTGCTCGAATCATGACCTCTTCCACGACTTTCAGGACTCCGCTGATCGAGAATGTGTTTTTATGGGGAACTCGGTCATAGCTGGAGTACTTGGGAAAGGGAAGGTTCTCTTGAAACTCACATCTGGCAAAACTTTATCATTAAGTAATGTGTTGTATGTTCCTTCCCTGCGTAGGAATCTGGTGTCAGGAGATCTGTTGAACCGAGCCGAACTTAGGATTGTGTTTGAGGCCGACAAGGTTATCATCATAAAAAATGGTGACTTTGTTGGTAAGGGCAATCTTGTAGATGGTTTGTTTGTTTTCAACAATACTTCTTCAAATGAAATTAATTATAGTTCTGTTTACATCGTTGAGTCTCTTGCTGTGTGGCATGGTAGATTAAGGCATGTGAATATTGCATCGATTAAAAGGCTTAGAACTTTACATTTAATTAATGCTTTTGATTGCCTCAAACTGCAAAATGTCCTATCTGTAGAAGCAAAGTTTGCCAAAAAACCTTTTAAACATGACACTGCAAGGTGTACTGAACTCCTAGAATTAATTCATTCTGATTTAGCCGATTTTAAAAACACAACTAGCGGAGGTGGAAAAAATTACAATATTTCTTTTGTTGATGATTTTTCTAGATATACGAAAATATATCTCTTAAAATCTAAAGATGAGGCCAGTAGTATGTTTTTAAAATTCAAAGCTAAGGTAGAAAACCAATTAGATAGAAAGATGAAAAGGATAAGATCAGATAGGGGTGGTGAATATAATGATAATTCACTTTGAGTTTTTGTGAATCAAGTGGGATTATACATGAATTTACAGCTCCATATTCACCTTAACAAAATGAAATAGCTTAACGGAAAAATAGAACTTTAAAATAGATGATAAATGTCATGTTATTAGATGATATGTGGGGAGGAAGCTGCACTCCCTGCTTGTTTTATTTTTAACAGAGTCCTTCACAAAAGGCTGGATAAGACATCATAAGAGTTCTGAAAAGGGTATTCGCCAAACCTGAGCTACTTGAATGTGTGGAGATGGTTGGCAAAGGTGACATATCTAGCATTCAGAAAACCAACAGTTGGATCTAAAACTTTTGATTGTGTTTTCATTATTTATGCTCAAAATAGTTTTGCATATAGATTCATGAGCTTGAATGATACATCAATATGTGAATATAGAGATGTTGTATTTTTTTAAATATCTTCCCTATGATTAGAACTGGTGATTAATCTAGTGGTATTTTAAAAACTGCATGCATGTCATTGCCCTCCACTTCTATTGATATGATAGACCTTGAACCTAGATCCAATAATGGAATACATTCTGAACCTAGGAGAAGTAAAAGACAAAAAGTTAGTAAAAGCTTCGGACTTGACTTCCTAACTTCTTATCCAGTAGAAAACTTTAACAAGATAAATGATCAATTCTTTTGCATGTATTTAATAGACGAAGATCCTAAAACCTACCAAAAAGCTATAAATACCTTAGATTCTAGCCTATAGAAAGAAGCTATTAAAAGTGAACTAGACTCCATAGTTATCAATCAAACTTGGGAACTGGTAGAATTACCTATAGGAAATAAACCTATTAGGTGTAAATGGATCTTTAAAAGAAAAATGAGACCAGATGGCACGATAGAAAAATACAAAGCTAGACTAGTAGTTGTAGGTTACACACAAAAGTATGGCATTGATTACTTCGATACGTACTCTCCTATAACCAAGATTGCTACAATTAGATCTTTGATAGCATTAACTGCTATTCGAGGGTTAGTAATACATCAGATGGATGTAAAAACAACCTTCCTTAATGGTGATTTATAAGAGGAGATCTACATGACACAACCTGAAGGTTTTCTAACTACTGGTCAAGAAAATAAAGTATGTAAGCTTAAAAAATCTCTCTATGACCTAAAACAAGCTTCTAAACAATGGTATGAAAAATTTAATGGCACTTTGGTAAACAATAGTTATAAAGTAAATTACTCTGATACATGTGTTTACTCAAAATTGTTTTGAGCTGATTGTGTGATAATATGCTTGTATGTTGATGACATGCTCATTTTTTGTTCAAACTTAGATATCATAAATGAGACCAAGTTGCTCCTTTCTTTACATTTTGAAATGAAAGATTGGGAGAGACTGATGTAATACTTGGTGTAAAAATAAGGAAAAATTATAATGGGTATCCCTTATGTCGACTGATGTAATACTTGGTGTAAAAATAAGGAAAAATTATAATGGGTATCCCTTATGTCAATCACACTATATTGAGAGAATGCTGAAAAATTTGATCACTTTGATAAATTACCTATAAGAACAACTAATGATGCTAGCATGAGTCTTAAAATTGATCAGGGCGATAGTGTATTTTAATCCGAATATGCAAAGATTATCGGTAGTGTCATGTTTCTAATGAATTACACTAGACCTGATATTGCATATGCAGTAAGCAGACTGAGTATATACACTCATAACCCTGGTAAAGATCACTGGACTGCTCTACGTTGGTTGTTAAGGTATCTTAGGGGTACAATGGAGTATTGTTTGCATTTTAACAAATTTTCTGTTGTGCTAGAAGGATATTATGATGCAAATTAGGTCACAGATAATGATTAAGTGAGCTCCACTAACGGGTATGTGTTTACTTTTGGCGGTGGAGCTATCTCATGAAAATCGGCAAAACAGACCTAAATTGCTCAATTTACCATGGAATCTGAGTTCATTCTAGCAGGTCAAGAGGCTGAATGGCTAAGAAGAGCCTTCTTGGAGACGTGCCACTGTGGGAGAAATCTGTACCTGTATCCATACACTGTGAGTCACAAGCTGTCATAGGAATTGCCAAAAAAAAGTGTGTACAATGGCAAGGAGACACCAAATACGTCTAAGACATAGAGTTGTGAAGCGGTTTCTAAAATATGGAATTATATCCTTGGAGTATGTGAGGTCCGAGAGGAACTTGGTGGATCCTCTCACCAATGGCCAAACAAGGAGAGTAATTCTGGAGTCTTCGGGATGTATGGGACTCAAACCATTATGCTCAATCCATAGCCCTTCTTTTGGGTGGTCCATGTATGGACTTGATAGATGTAATGAAACATATGTGAATCCACAGTCCTTCTTTGGGTGGTCCATTAATGAACTTGATGGATACGGTGAAACATGTGAATCCATAGCCTTTTTTGGGTGGTCCATGTGTGGACTTGAGGGATAATGTTCAAAGTCTTCATAGCTCAGTTTTTTAGTGGTTTATCTATGATAGACTTAATGAAGCAACAACGTGACTATGAAGGTGAGACCGCCTTCTATGAAAGAGTTGTGGAGCCTCTTTCTAGAGCTTTCACTATGACTCAAGCTGTATGTGCATGGCCACTAAAAGCACTTAACAACTATCGCGGAATCAAAATCAAGGATTCAAACGTAATGTGGGGGTCTCAACTATAAATACTGGAAGTTCAAGAGGTAACTTACTTTCATTATTTAGGTTGTTGCCCTAAATCATCCCAATTCATCCCATCTCTCATATGGTATCCCTCCATTACATTGTTTTCCATCTTTCCACTACCTTAAACTGAGCACGAGATTGACTCCACTCCCATTCTGACGAGTGTATGTCTGAGTTGGAGGTTGTGTTAACCTTGGGGAGCATACCGACAGTAAAATGATTTAACACCAAGGTCGTACCAATTTTGCTTTCAAGACAGTGGTTCCGCCCACGGCACAATATTTTTAGCTCATGGTTCAATTTTGGCCTTTATTTCCCAACAGTTATCGCTTGTCAAGAAGTTTATGCCGCGCTTATAATAGCTTTTGAACATATACTATCCATTTAAACGTCATACAACAAAATGATGAAGAAACAAATTGATGCGATGACAGATTAAAATAATGGTGAGAGTACGTGCAAGCGCACACCATCCACAACTAAAATATCTATGATACCAGCAATTTTCTTCACATTTACAAAAACGTCTTTGCCAAAAAAATGTTGGGAAAATAACGGTCCTGTATAATTTCTCCTTCCACAGAAAATATCCAAACACAACCATAATATGCAAATAGTAAGAAAACAGTAAAGAACATGAAAAAGACACAGCAAATTATACTGGCTCACCACTATGGGCTACATCTGCTTAGACCTCTATGACATTGGTAGAGGTTGTGCATTGTGTTCTGTGGGGCAGAGGCGAGGACGATGAAATTGGCGTAGGTGGAGGACGCCGCCATAGCGATGA
This sequence comes from Momordica charantia, assembly GCF_001995035.1. Next base: position 189,990 of record NW_019104528.1, read on the forward strand.
GGCGGCCGAGGAGCAAATTGAGATTGTAATTGAGGGCGAGCCGGGAACGTATTTCTACGGCGTACAACCGCCGAAGACGAAGGTGTCTACGGAAGAAGTCGATGGAGGTGAGAGAATCGCGACAGCTATGTAGAGAAAAATCAAGAACGAAGTGAGATAACTGATTCTTCCACTCACCGACATGTTGACTGAGAGAGAGGGAATTTTGCAGAAAATTAAAGTGGATAATGTCAAGATTTAGCCACATTGATAATAAGCATGTGATTGTAAATTAATTGATTATCACATTTTCATGCGTAGGATCCTTCGGAGAAAACTTGGAACTTTCTTTTAACACCATTAAATATTTGACAACTCATTAATTTTTATAATATTTTTTGTTTTTAAATTTGATCCTTCGGAGAAAACTTGGAACTTTCTTTTAACACCATTAAATATTTGACAACTCATTAATTTTTATAATATTTTTTGTTTTTAAATTTATCTCTCTTAATTGTCAAATATTTAATGGTATTAAGGAATAAATTTCTATCACCTTGGAGCTAAGTTTTTTTCAATATCCTTCTATCATCTAGATCCAATGGAATTGGATTACTTTTTAATTATTTATATTATTTTCTTTGTGTTCTTAATCTTGAGTACTACTGTCAACCTCTGAATGAAAATAGTAGCCTTATCACCTTTTTCTACCTGCAAATATGTATTGTGAAGGCAATGATGGGAGGAGACTGCCAGATGCAAAAAGAAGTTTTAGTCGACGTTGAAAATGTCGAGATCTGGATGTGTGGATGGACATGACGATATAGAAAGATATTTTAGGAAAAATCACGATATCGTAGATATTGATGTAAATTTTTTGGTTTAGTAAATAAGAATTTAATAGTAACTTAATTAGCCTCTAACTAATCATTTTGAACTCATATCTAAGTAATATACTCAAAATGTTGTAAAATGTCAAAACAAAATCATGTATACATATATGGAAAGTATTTGAATTAGTAAATTAAAGTTTAATATTACATTATTATGTTATATTTTGTTATCCAATCTAATCTAATCTTTAGTTACATAATTGAACATTGAAATATAATTATATATAAAGGATGAAATATTTTTTAAAAAATAGATTTTGTTTAAAATTTAAATGTTTAATATAATTAGTTAAATTGATTTTCTTTTTGTTTAATTTTTTTAAAATTTGTTTAGTTAAATTTAATTTAAAGTTTGGTTTTATTTTAAATAGATTTTTTATAATCGATTTCTTTAAGATTTTGTTAGATTTTTTATGGTTAAGTTTAATTTAAATTATTAAATTGATTTTTCATAATATGTTTCTTTAATATTTCGTTAGATCTTTCATAGTTAAATTTAATTTAAAGTTTTTTTCCTTTAACAATTGATTTTTTTTGTTTCCCACTCGTTTTTTTCTCTGAAGACTCCCCCTCGCCATTGCCAATAAAAGAAGCTCTTCTCTTCTTCGTCTTGTTCTTCAGTTCGTTGGAGTTATTAAGATGAAACTCACTCCGCATTGAAAGTTTATGCTGCAAAAAGCGGCACCGATTGAAGTTTGTATGCTGTCGGAGAAGTATGTGCGTCAATGGTACTCCCGAAACTGACGAAAATCACAAATTGGGGGAGCTGAGAGTCAAGCGAGAACATGCAGGCTTGGTCCTCTTTACAGGTGAGGGTCATTCAGGGGGATAAGAAATCACTGAGAGAAAAAATGAAAAAATAAATCAGTAGCATTTTGTTGACATTTCATCGACATGTGAAACTATCTACGGGATCTATATCCAGAAAGTCTGTTGGTCATGTCATTAGATAAAAGTAATAGGGTCCACATCACACCATCCCGATTGCTAAAATGTCATTTGAAATTTTCATTTCCATGACCATAGTAAGAAGATCAAAAGTTTTGGTAAGTGAGGCAATAGATTTTTCCTCAGTTTCTAGCATAAAATGAAAATATCTAAGTGATAGCACACTTTGCTACATTTCATGAGATTTATATTGAAATTATTTAATAGTTTTTCGTTTCTTTATTAGCTTTAAGCACATAGGATATATTTTGCAGGAATACATTATCGGGAGTAAATGAGACATATTTTGATCAAAATGAGAGAAAAATCGGAGTCAAAGTGACCAAGATGGAATAACAACACTATTTGAAGCCAAACCCGAGGAGATAGCGCTACAGCGCTGACCCAGAGCGTCACGCCTTTTGCTGTCCCACATCGGAAGAATAACCTTTAGGAAGTTAGTTTATAAGCATTGACTCAGTATTGGGTTTATAAACTTGGTGTGAGGCAAGCCAAGACCAAGGCCCACATGCGCGTCGTCAGGCTCAGGCTTGGTTTTCCGCATAAATGATTTAGCATCGACGGCACAACGTTTTTACCTCCTGGAACTAGGGCGGTTCTAAGATCGGATGATTTAGAAGTCTTTTAAAAGTCGTTGTGAAATCAATTGTTTTGATTCTATCTCCCACTTAGTTTTGGTTCTCTAAATAAAATTGAGTGATTGTATCTGTGGTACTTGAACGAACTAGAAACCTAATCCAGAGGATGATATCGATATTCACTTATCATCTATATTAAAACTTGACCAGTACACTTGCGGTAAGCAACTCTGCTACACTAAGGCAAATCGCGATGACAACAAGTTTATCAACAATTTCCTTGATTGACTAATATATTTCTCAACAACGGAATTCAAGAATGTTCATATGAGACGTGGAACAATACCGATTTTCTGGTGATAACTTACAAATATTATAAAGTAAGAAAAGATGGGAAGAAAGCATGGAAGGAGTTAGAAGTGTAAAAAGTAATTAGTTTTATTTTGTAATTTAGTATGGTAGAATGGAGAATTGACATATTGATAGACTCTAGGCAGATGTGGGTGGATGTAAAACTTATAAGCATTTGTTATCGGAGAATTTAAGTGGATGACTAAATTTTGACACCCACCCTAAAAGATAGTCATTAAGTTTTAAATTTTACACAGATGGCTAAAGGGTATTTTAGAAGTTTTACAAAATATGATGATTTTCCAATAATACCCTTTTTCCATAGTTTCTCTTTGCAACAATAGATAGCGTGGACTTATTTGAGCGCATATCATTATCAAATTAAGTTTCTGAATATTCTTTCGACATTGATTTATTTCTCTTTTCTTCATCTGTAGACTCAACATTCACCCTTTCATTCTCGTCAAACTTTCTGTCATCCTTTTAAACATTTGATGAATTATTAAAAATCAAATGTCAATAAATGTATATACGAATTGAAGAATTATTAAACTTAGAAGAGCAATACATGTATATATCATTATGCAACTCAATTATCAAAATTAGAAGGTTGATAAATGTATATAGCAATGAAATATTATTAAATTTAGAAATACATGTATATATCACTAACTTAATTACTAAAATTAGAAGGTCAATACATGTAAGTACCAATGTAAGAATTATCAAAACTAGGATGTCAATTCAACTCAATTATCAAAATTTAGAATGCAACTAAATTATCAAAATTAAGAGGTCGGTATATGTATATATTAAAATTCAACTCAATTATCAAAATTAGGATGTCAATACATGTATATATCACAATTCAACTCATTATCAAAATTAAAAGGTCAATACATGTATATACTAATTTAAGAAATATCAAAATTAGGAGGTCAATAATGTATATACTAATTGAATAAATATTAAAATTAGAAGGTCACCAATAACATGTATATACTATATAAAGTAGTTGGACTTACCTAGATATACTTCTCAAATTTGATTTTAAACGACACATTCATGTGATCGGTCCCACGTCTATTTTTTATTTTAAAATTCTCCCTAAATTACAGGAATGCAAAAAAACAAGTTTAATTTTTAAATTTTTCCTAAATTACAGGAAGGCAAATAACAAGCTTAAACCTTTTATTTCTTAGTTTTACCTCGTTCAAATTTCCAAAATTAAAACAAAATACTAAGTTGTTGAAGAGGCAACTGGACGACAATGGACTGTCAGTCGATGTAGGGCAAATGCCAACGGCAATGGCACGCGAAATGTTGGGCGGCGACGCGCAGACTAGAATTGGGCGACGAGTCATACACCGACAGCTATAGTGATGAACAAAACGGGGAGAAACTGACCTGAATGGGATAGAGCTAATCTATATTGGACAAAGACAACTGACCGGAACATGATTGACCTACGACCTGAGTGGGACGGTGGAGGACTATAGGTGAAGATGAAAATTGGAGGAGAGATGGAGATGTAGGGCAAAAAGGACGGTTGCTACCATACAAATCCTAAATCCAACTTTTTCAAACATAGGTTAGGATCCTAAGTTTTCATAAATTTTCCTAGAAATATTCATATTTACACTTCTTATTTAGGAAATTTAGATTTTAAATCTATAAATTTCAAAATCTACCTTAACAATTTTTTTATAATTCTAAAATCTATTTTCAAAATATATGATATCAATTTTAAGTGGTTTAAATTTGATTTGTCAATTGTTTTATTAGATACAATTGATTTCCTCCTATTCGTTCTATCAAATAAATCCCTAAAATTTAGCATGTATACCTCATTTTTGTTACAAAGGTATATTGGTCTAAAATATTTATTTAGGATTTTAAAAAAAATGTGACTTAACCATTTATACAATATCTCATATGTTTGACCATTTTTTAAAACGCATTATTTATTTTAGCCATTCTTGCAATTACCTTTTTTTATGGGAAATCCTTAGAAATGGCTACGCACAGGTTACCGTTAAGAAAAATGGTCAAAATTTTTCTAAATTGCTTGTCATTGCCAAATTTGATTTCCTAAAATTTAGGAGAGGTGTATAATTACATATTTATCCCTCCACATATTTCATGCCCATAGTGCCTGTAGACACCGTATTTGGTCCGGCTCGCTTTCGTTTTTTTTTTTAATTTATTACTAATTTATTTATTATTATTATTTTTTTTATGTTTATTGATTTAGTTTAAAATAACATAATTTACTTTATTATAAAATTTAATGTAAA
>NW_019104528.1:209573-300362 GCF_001995035.1 Momordica charantia
TAAGAAATATGTTTTGATTATTTTTAAAATAAATTTGTTTTAAATATGATTTGATTATTTAAATTTTAAAAACAAGTAAGAAATATGATTTGATTATTTTTGAAATAAGAAATATGATTTGATTATTTTCAAAATAAATTTGTTTTAAATATGATTTGATTATTTAAATTTTAAAAACAAGTTTGTTTTAAATGTTTTTTTTTTGTTTTAAGGAAGTTTGTTAGAGGAATTTCAAATCTAAAATAAAATAAATTTATTTATTTATTATTATTATTATTATTATTATTATTATTATTATTATTATTATTATTCATTTTAGTATTTTTTTTTTAAACATTTTTTTTAAATAAAGATTTGTATGATAAGAATTAATACTAAGTTGTATCATATGGTGTTGGCATAGTGGTAGGTTACTTAGAAGTAATTCACATGTCTTTGGTTCGAGTTTTTGCTTGCTTAAATTAATGTTTTTTTATATCATTATTTTACCAAACAACTATTTTAGATAAAATGTTTTTTTTAATATAAAAAAACTTTCGTTTTTATAAGATTTCAAATCTTAAAACATTTATATAAAATATTAAGTGATATCTTAGGATGTTGGCACATTGGTAAGAAATTTATATATGGACTTTCACATCACAAGTTCAAGTCTTGATGGCCCCTACACTAAATTTTTTTTTATTTATTAATTTTTCTTTTCTACTAAATAATTATTTCGAAAATCCCAATGACAGAAATTGGATCTTTCCAATATTCTCGAGGTGATAATTTGTTTTTCTAATGGTCTTTGCGTCACTCATGCTTGTTGGTGCATATTTTATCGTAAAATATGAACCAATAAATTTGGGACATTTAAAATCAAACACAAAAGTATTTTTCTTTTTGGAGCAAAGTATAATAGGATAATTTTTTTACAAAATATGGTACCGTTTTCGAACGGGTGTCGTAGGGTGCTAACACCTACCCTACGCTCAATCGACTCCCGAACCAAAATCTGTTTTTCGTAGACCAAGTTTTTAAAATAGGTGACCAATCACACCTCGTAGATGATTGGTGGCGACTCCAAACCCTAATCTCGAAAGAGACCCTTCAGGGGATGATGTCGGCCGCTCCGCGTCGTGATGACGTTGCGACAGTGCCCTTGCAGTATTTCTCTATTTTATCCATCCACGTTTTCGATCTCCCACATTCGACAGATCAATGTTCAAACGAAATCCCTAAAATCTATCCCCAAACTAGCAAAATGTTATCATACTTAATATTGAAACCACCTTAACTACAAAATCTACATAATCCCTAAAATTTTTCCACAAAATTGAAACCACCAAATCTACCTATATCATTCAAATTAGTTTAAAATATTATTAATTTCTTTTTAACAAACATAAATAATTGGTTTGAAAATTCACTGATTATTTTGTTTATTCTCGTTTTTTATCAATATATTGCATATATCGTTTTATATAGTGGTCAATGACCATCAATCCAAAACTTTAAGTACGGAGCAACCAATTTGAAGTTGATATTCTTAACCGTACATGCACATATAGTTAATGGAACTTAGACTTGATCGCATACCCACATGCATGTCTTGCTATTGGTCGGAGATGGTTGGATTTAAAAACATTTGTTCATGATTTCTTTTAAGTGTCAACATTGCAATTATTATAGCAGGGTGACATACATCCAATTGGTCAAACTTATAACATTGCGTCAATAGCTGGTCAAGATGAGAGAGACTGTTTGGGATTTTGGATTCAAAATAAATGAGAGCGCAAGTGTACACCCGTCACAAGTAGTAAAAACGGAACGAGTATTCCGAGTATCGATCCTTCTAGACAAATGAAGTATTTTTATAGGAAATGTTAATGATCAGTGACTTTGTAATTGAATTTGGGGTGACAAATAATAAGGATAATGTTGGTTTTGATATTTAAAAACTCAATGAAATAAACCCAACCCAGTTACTTCAAATTAGCTAAAAATACACAAACTTTTTCCAACTAGGCGCTAGGCGCCTCTCATAAATTTTCTTCGATTTTACTTCGCCATCTTCTTATGTCTAAGTGATTTTGAAGGTTTAAGTCCATTCCTAATATGTCTATTAGAAAAAAGAACTTAATTTAGTAAAAACCAACCGTAACCTTAGGTCGAGGTCCTATGTCTAGGCTACCCGAGCGAAATCTTTATATCTAAAGTATTCCTCGAGTAAAGTTGTGAAAACGTATCAACCCTTTCAGTATTGATGCTTGGTTAAAACATTAATTGGCCAAATCAAGTTTCAACTTATGGAAACAACTTTAAGTGATAAAAGAGGAGAAAAACGCCTTTTGTCTTATTGGATTTTAAAAACTTTAACTAACTATCCATAACCGGGCTTGGGAAAAATAAATTTAGCTCATGCTAATAAAGGAAAAACAAAATTGAACGTTAATGGAAGTAAAAGACATGATTAAACGATGAGTAGAATTAAAACAAGCGGGAAATGGTGGAGTTGTAACCCGAATGACCCTAACCCGTTCTCTTTCAAGATTGGGGAGCAGTACTCGGTCGATTCCTCAAGGTTGAGTGATTACAACTTCGTAATGAGAACAAGAGAGAGATGAGTAACAAAGAACTTGCTGGAATTTTAATTAAACAATATTAAAACTTACAATTCAAGACTAACAACCTAGAAATAAATGGTGAATTAGAAATAAACTAGGTTTAAAACAATAACAACTCAAAGACTAAAAGAGAAAACGTAAATAAGCTAAGAAGGAACGTCTAAAGCTAAAATGATCACTCCGGGATGATAAATGAAGAGAATGAGTTGCTGAATTTATAGGAACTTCAAGGTAGTTAAGAGGTTGAGAGCTTTGTGGAGAGCCATCCATTTCAAACACCTTTTGGTTGGGTAGTTGTTGAATTGGCAACCTTTAATGCATGGAAGACATGTGGTAGAGGTTGGAAGGACTTCAAATCACACCAAAACGTGCGTTTTACATTAAGGGCAATCTCGGGATTGGGGAAGGCGCCAAGCACCTAGCTCGAAATTTTTCTGCACAAAAGTGTAATTTTCGTTAGAAATCAACTCTAAATGATGTAAAAACATCCTATGTGCATGTATAACCTAACATAACTTAAAATGAAAGGTTTTGGATACTATAATAAGCTTAAAATACGGTTTCAGAGTTTAAAACGTTAGAAAACAGCACACATTTAGCTTCTTTTACCTTTATGAACAAGGGAAATCATAGACATCCTCCCTCCAAATGTAAAACACTCGCTGGTAGGCTACGGAAAAAGAGACTTGTTGCTCTTGTTGAAAAGAGATCGACAGTAAAATTTGGTAGATGTGGTTGGTCAAGACATAATCGGAGACGGTGTAAAAACGCACTCTAACATTTGTTTTGTTTTTTGTTTTTTCTTAATTGTAATCTTCACTGTCTTTTTGATAATAAATAGTGAGAGTTATTATATTATTTGTTTCCCAGTCAACAATTACACCATCACCAATTTAGAGGCCGAATAGGGTCATTACAATCAATTACTTTATATAAGTTGCATTTTGATAACATAGTATTAAACAGTCCATATACACAATATATATATGTAGCTACTCCATGGTCAAAAGGAAGCATATAAAATCAGCATTAGATAATCTAATATCTGGTCATGAAATGCAATCATATATAACATTAAATTGTTCATACACGGTATAAGTACGTAGTTAACCCATTTTCAAAAGAAATCATAAAGAAGTTACCACTGATCCTGCAAATCAAAAATAGGTGCCAATTGCCTTGTCTTTAACCATATCTACATGGGGAAGAAGATGGGTTTCAACATATTATAAGACGCTAAAGAACCCAAAATAAAGAAGACATGGAATTATTAAACCACGACTTTTGAAATAAATACATCAAGATTTTGAAAGAATGTTTATTGAAAAAGGGAAGTGAGGAAGTTCCTATCCCATCTCACAAAATAAGCAAGAGATGACAATACGACGGGATAGATATAGGATTCTACAGATGACCATTTTGACTGGGTAATCCTTGTCCAAAAACAGTTGTATATATTATGTTTGAACATTGGCTATAGAAAACCAATATCCATCAACTTAGGTTTCCATGGTCACAAGGAATAAGAGAAAGGATAGAGGATTACAGAAAGAAAAAAAAACGAGAATGACAAATATAAAACGGTGAGGGGACTCTTTGTATTTATTTAATGTCTATATTTTGTAAAGAAGATTCATTTACTGAGGAATATGTTCGGCAGTGAGGGAGCTCTTTGTTTCCATGGTCGCTAGGAATATTTTCAGCTTTGTATTTATTTGAAACATTTGCATTATTAGGGTTCCTAAATAACATTAAATTAGATTTACCCAATATATACACAACATATATATAGTTTTAAAAGAAAGATTTGGGGGTGTTTAAACCATATAGGTTTTCTAAAAAATATGACATACCTAAACAATATTAAAACAACGACATTTTAAACCTTAAGTCTTAGATTTCAACTACATCTCCAACAAAATCCAAAAAAGAAAAAAGAAAAATGTTATGAATTATAAAAAACAACATTTTATAAAAACAACATCTATTAGATCTAATTTTGATGTGTAGGCTCAATGTTGTCTTCTACAAAATCTAGCACACCACAAAAACTATATTCAAGAAATCCAAGCTCGCATATGCCCAAAAACTCCATCAACAAACATGTACTGATGGTGAATATATATTTGATGACGTAAGAAAGATTTCTTTTTGTTTTCATTTTAGAAACCCTGATTAAATACCCAATTTTCCTTTTATTTTCCTTTTTTTTTCTTTTCTTTCTTTTTCTCTCTCTACTGTTCATCTTCTTCCCCATCTCTTCTTCCTCCATCTTTCCCTTTTCAAACGCCCACTTTCTCTTTTTCTTTTTCTTTTTTATTTTCTTTTAGGTTTCTTTTCACTCTCTCTACCATTCATCTTCCTCCTCCTCTTTTCTTCTTCCCTCTCCCCCACTCCCAAAGTCACCCACTATCCCCACACTTCCCACAACCTCCACGAACGGCGCCCACAGAAACGACCTCCGACGAGCTAACTCCCACCAACGCAGCAACCTCCGGCCGATGCCCAGACTCCGGCGACAACGTTGTAGATTCTGACTGGCGACAGTTCATGTCCGTGGCAGCAACATTACAGTGACATTCTGACACAACCCACTCCGGTGAGTTCAGTCTGCGATGGCAGACACCGACGACCTCCGACGACGTTAATGACGGTTCTTCCGGCGACGTGATCGGAGATTCCTTTGGCAACCCATGCCTCAGTTACCTTTTTTTTTTTAATAAAAAAAGAAACTTTGCTTAAACAAAAAGAAACATTTTAGTTAAGGGTTTTTTTATTATTATTATTTTTTTTATTTTAGGAAAGTATTAAAATTTGTTTAAAAATAAAATGATACATATATATATATAATTTTTTTAAATAAACTTGTTTTAAAATAAAAGGGTTTGTTTTAAAAGTGAAATTTCAAAATAAACAAATTGTTTTAGATAAGATTTTGAAAAGAAAATAAAATATTTTGATAAATATAATTCGTTTAAAACAAAATATATTATTTGGTTAATCCAGATAATTTTTAAAAATATAAAGAAGTTTTTTTTTTAAACAAAGTTTAAAATTAAAAGGTTTTATTTAAAAATGGAAACTTTGTATACAACTTTGAGTGTGGGCATAGTGGTAAGAAGTGTGAGTGTCAACCCTCATGTCTCAAGTTTGAGTCTTGTTTGAACSTTCCAATATTCTCGAGGTGATAAATTTTTCTAATGGCCTTCGTGTCACTCATGCTTGAGGAAAAACGATTTTTGTGATATAGTATGATTATGAAACCTCCATTTTTAGTATCCCAATATACCAATTTTTACTACCTCCTCCATTTTCAAATCCCAAAATACATTGTTTAGTATTACATTGCCAATTTCATTTAGTAATTTTGAATATTTTAATACTAAATTACATTTTCATATAACTTAAATGAAATCTTTATTAAGTTCCTAGTTCATCTTTCACATTGTGTATTTTTTTTTTAATTTAGAATTTCAAAGAATCAAATCAAAATAATTTTCAAGTTAATTTTTTAAATATCGATTCTATATATTTGATCTTCTTAACTATTATCTACTTTTTTTATGTATAAGTTGCTTAGAAATTTTGAATGTATGACGTTTTTGTTTGGGGATATATCTGTCTAAAATAAAATGTAAAATCGTAGGATAATTTTAGCATTTCGTTTCAAGGACATATGTGTCATAATTAAAAATAGAAATTGAATGATAAGAGTAAATTAGCCACTATCACAATATTGGATACTTTTGACCCTTTTTCAAAACATATTATTTTTTAGCCTTTTACAATCCGTATTGGTAACTGTAGAAGCCCAGCCCATGATTAAACCAAAAACTTTCCATATATGTGATGAATGGCCCTTTCGGCTTTTCTTGGAAGTTTATGGACCGAATTTGGTGTTCTGTGGAGAAGGCCCAAAATTTATAAAGATGATAAGCCTCCCGCCCTTCCCTTCCGACGACCTTCTCACCCTCTCCATGTATCTCTCTGTTTCTCTTTGTTTTCTAATTCTTTCGTTGGGTCTGGGAGAAATTTGTAGGAATTGAATTGGGTTTTGTTTGTTTTCCTGATTAGAGTCGAAAGAGCTGATTTCCTTTTCGATGGTCTTTCCATCAGAATTATAGGGTTCGATTCCATATGGCCGATTGTGATTCGACTCTTCTGAACTTTGGGGTTCTTGAAATTTTTGTTCAAAATTTCTTTGAAAATTTGAAAACCCAGAAAAGGAGCTAGAAAAAGTCTGCGCAAATCCTGGAATCAGCAGAAGGTGGGGAAGGTCTGCTTCTTCTTTATAAATTTTTAAATCCAAAAACAACCCAGATTTGAACAACTCATGCACAAATGGCCCTTTCAACTTGGCCACCTAGATCCTAGGTGGCTGCCGGATTCAAAAGAAAGGTGGAGGAAGGGTTTTTTTGGCAACAAGCAAACACACAACCCCACACACAACCCCACTCAACGTAATATGGAGGTACTTATGGCGGAACGGGCCGATGTTTCATTCTTTATTCTATAGGTCTCACATTCTTAATGCATTCAATTTTCTACTTTTATCCTTTCTCTCTCTAGATTAATGAGGCCCATAACTTTTTATTTAATTGTTTTATACTTTTTTATTTCTTTTTCATTTATACTAATAATTTTTCTTTTATTAAAAATTTATATCACTTTTATTAGTTATTGTGATATTTTATAAAATATTTAATATTTAATTTTTTAATTTAGTTTTGTTATTATTAATTAATGTCACATTTTCTAAAATATAATTCATTATTATTAATTATTATAATAATAAAATTTAATAACATTATTATTAAATATTATTATAATAAAATTTAATGATATTTTATATTAAATGATGATGGTTATAATAAAATAGTATTGTAGTTGATGTAATTTTATTTTAATTATTTATCATTTATTAATATTAATATTAAATAAATCTTTTTGATAAAAAAAATATTTACTATCCATAATATAGTTTTAAAATAAATTAAAATAAATAATTATTGTACTAAAAAAAATAGTACCACAATGTATTTGTGGTTAGTTAGAAAGAAGATAAAGGGTATACTAGTAATTGTCGTATATTTGATTTTGATTTCAGAAATTTTCTAGTAAACAACATCAAAGGAATGTCATGACATCCCGATTAATTTTCATTCCAATCCATTTCCATTCCGATTCGTGGTAGGTAAATAGGGTCTAAATTGTTACTTGTATGAAAAAGTAAAGGACCAAAGGTGTTTTTTAATGGGTATTTTAGCATAATTTGAGGTTTTTTTTTTTTTTTAGCCAAGATTTTGTGGCTAGGCTTGGGGATTTTGTCGCTGAATTTAAGCATTTTTATGTCCAGATTTTGAATATTTTGTTGGCCTGATTTTGGAGATTTATTAGCTAACTTTCAAGTAATTTTTTAGATTAATTATGAAATTTTGAACAATCTATACACTTATCAAGATCAAAACTTAATCTGATGAAATTAAAATTTTGCGGTTAAAATTAAGGATAAAAGCCAGAGTTTTTTAATATGAATTATTTACAAGAATCAGTGTTTACTAGTTATAATTTTTTTTAATGAAAAATATATAAATTCAAGGGGGAAGATGTTGAAGATATCTCAATCATAAAAATGGGTTTTAATTAATTAAATAACTACAATAATTAAAATCTACCACTTTCCCCTCTCTGTCCTTACTCTCTGTCTCTTCTCTTATGCCCTAATATTCTTTCCTTGGACATATATCTATGTGCTAACCAGCTCTGATTTAATTTGTTAATTATCTAAAATAATAATGCAGATGACTTTGCTTATTTTATATATTATTAACCTTTTTTTTCAATACATTATGTTATTTCACAATATAATTTTCAATAAAATTAAGGACAGAATATATAACTTTGTCCCCTTTTGTCATTTTCTAATTTGGTCATTAATTAATTATCTTTTGATAGTTCAACTTTATCTTTCATGTATTGAATTTTTTAATTCAATTCTTGTTATCCATAGAGTTAAAAGAATGATAATGTTGAAATTCAAAGATGTTTCTTCTTTTTCTTTTTCTTTTTCTTTTCTTTTTTTTTAATAAAGTGACTAGTTAATTTTTTCGTATTTTTAATAAATCAATTTTCTAATATATTGCAAGTTAAATACCTAATTGCAAATTAGGTAGGTTACGTCAGTAGATGTTGTAAATGAACATCTAATTTATTAAATAAAGCATGAGACAACTGTAATTCAGTTAATATAATATATTTTAATTATCAAATAATCACATGGTTGATGAAATTTAACCTTTTAATTAGTATGTAGGGTAAGGATTCAAGTGAAAAACTAAATATTAGGTCTCAGTGTTATGACTATTTCATTAAAAATTATACTTGTTTTCTCATGGGTTTTTTTTTTTTTGTCTGCTTTTCACATTTCTTAAAAATAAATTTGAATTCTTAGTCAAATTTAAAAAACAAAAACAATGTTTTAAAACTTCCTTTCTTAGTTTTAAAATTTTAGTTTAGATTTTGAACACATTTTTAAAAGGTAGATAACATAATAAAGAAACACCTAAGAATAGGTATTGGTAGGGCTTATAAACTTAACTATAAAAAGCATAAAACAAAAAATAAAATAGTTATCAAATAAAACCTGAAAGAATCTTATTAAAAATTTCTCAAATAAAACCTTAAAAGAATCTTATTAAAAATTTCTCGAAATGAAATTAAAAAACATTACAAATACTACCGACTAAATTATATAATATTTAACCTAAAAGTTTAGGGTGCGTCTGGTTAGTGTTAAGATATATGTTTGGTAGCAAATTTGAAAATTGAACATCAATTTAAAAGAGAGAGGTTTTGTAATATATTGATAAGTTATTCATTACAATTTAGTTTAATAAAAAATATTATCAATTAATTTATAAAATTTGTATTTTACCTATTTAATTTTAACAAAAGTGAAATGAGTTTATAAAACGAAACAGTGTATTTATCAATTTTTTCTACATACTTTTAAATATAACTCTACATTTTAAATTTTTTATTCAAAATCTAAAACATATGAGATAAAAGTATTGTTTTCAAAATTTTCATTATTTAGACTACGGCGAAAATAGTTTTCTAAAACAATCCAAACAAACATATATTTATTGAATTCAATTGATTCAATAAGTTTAAAAACAAAAAATAGAATATGAAAACTTTACCAATTTAAATTGGATAAGAAATTTTGGGTGACACTGAAAATCATGTAGGGGAATAAAACAGTTGACGTCATAATTTTTCAAGTTAGAGAATCCTTTTCAAAGAATGGGACAGAGAGGAAAAAGTGACAGTTTTTCTAAGGTTTCAAAAGCAAAACCTAAAGCTATGAATAATGGATGAGAGAGAGAGAGATGAGGATTATAATTTTTATGGTTCACACAATTACTGCCCTACCACCTTTTCATCATTGTCATGATAGTGATGACTGATAAGAAATATATACACATATATTTCCAACCTTCAATTTTAAGAGAATGAATAAAGTGTTCTCAGGTAAGCGAAGTTCATATTTGTCTTTAATTTGGTCATATTAATTATTGAACAATATTTCAAACTTTGATAAATAGGATAGATAATCGCGACAAGGAATGTGTCCTTTTTTAAAAAAGGAAAAATACATATGTCAATTTGTTAGTAGCCATAAGCAACAAGAAAAAATTGTTAATCGATCCGTACTTAATTAATATAGTTATTGTACCATTTTTGGCACATAATATTCTTCTATAATGTAATATTGAAAAAAACGTGAGGTTCTTTGACTCCCTGGATTAAGTAGCTATCAAGTTTGCATAATTTTTATTTGCATTGAATAAAGCATCCAATATACTTGTGAAATAAATTTGAGTTTATAGAATATAGATTTATTGAAAAGTCAATATGCAATTAGCAAATAATGTACAAAATGTAAGTTCCAACTTTTCACTGGTGGGGTTTGGAGGAGAACTGGTCATCCCTAAACGGAGAATAGAATTGCCAGTGACGTTCGGAAGCGGGCCAAAAAGCATCACTAAAATGGTAGATTTTTTGGTCGTCGACTACGCATCCTCCTATAATGCAATATTAGGAAGACCAACAATGCACATGCTCAAAGCAATACCATCCACGTACCACCAGTTTATGAAATTCTCAACACCTGGTGGGATAGGCGAGATCAAAGGAGAGCAGCTAGTATCACGTAAGTGCTACTACACTTCTATGAAGGGCAACGATAGGGCTTCTACGGCTGGTGGCCATTGATTTCTTCATTCAACCAACAAGTATAGGATAGGTTTAAGATTCTTGCGTTTTGTTTTTAAGATTATTGGTTTTTACGTTATCAATAAAGTATCCACTATCTACATACTTGAGTACTCCCTATAAACTTTTTGTGTACTCCTCAAGTAGTGGACATAATAGTACATCAATCTACATCGATCGACAAGAATTAGAAAGAACAATTAAAGATCTCGAGAAAGGCCAAACCAGAAGCGGGTCACGTGACCTAGCACGATTAGATTACAAGATTGAGCAAAATCAAAAGTCAAACGACAGCAACTAAAGGCACAAAACCATTGGCCTTAGCCAAAGGGTTAGAAACCTATGAGAGGCAACTAAAGGTACAAAACCATTGGCCATAGCCAAAGGGTTAGAAACCTATGAGAGGTAAAGGCAACGAAAATCAGCTCCATCAGTGTTGGGATTTTCTCTACCTTTAAAAAGATTAGAGACTCGTGCAAGTGCACACGGTCACAAGTAATACTCGGAAGTAATCCAAGGTCGAATCCTCAGAGACTTGTTGCTTTTCAAACCAGTTTTTAAGAAGTGAACGATTCAAATATGCAACTGTGATTTAGGAAGAAAATAGTGATGAAATGTTGTCGTTTGGGGTTTTAACTAACAAGCAATTTAATGAAACTCAACCTCCTTGTCTCCTACTTTAGTTTTGAAGCAAAACATGGAAAACACACTATGTTGGGAAAAAGCACCAGGCGCAATTCTTGGCTTTTCTTGGAATTTGAGTTCTACTCTTTCACTACCACTTTTGGTTACTACAGAGGCTAGGGTAACCTACAATCATATTTCTATGTGTGATTACAATCTTAGAGAATATCTACCAACTCATTTGCATTATGGGTCAGAGGGCCTATGCCTAGGACCATATTTTATGCGCTTATTCCTAAGTCACGTCCCATATTGGTTTCCTATTATTTTACCTAACTCACATTTCCCAAGGTTGGGCTTTAGTGTATAAATCAAGTTCCCACCGGCCAAATGGAAAAAAGATGTAAAGATAAGTTTTTAAAAACCAACCCAAAAAAGTGTCAGGCGCAATCTGGCCAAAATCCCGAGCGTGTTGAAAATCAAATCATTTGACTAAGGCATTCCACAAGGAGGTTGATAACTAATTTAGAACATAATTAAATGAAAGTAAATGCACGAAAACATAACGAAAGTATTTTCATTGAATTTAAATGAATAAATAAGTCGTACAAGGAGTTCTAGCTTGACCCTCTTCTCTCTCGAGAGTGAGGGGAGTTGAAACTCGCTAAAGAACTTTAAAATAACAGAATGAACGAAGAACGGAAGTAAGAACTTGAATTAAAAGCAATACGAAAGGTAAAAGTGTGAAAAACAAAGAAATGAATAACTAGAACATAAACATAAACCCTAAAAACGTGTTCTACAACTAGAAAGCATCTAAAAGAAGATGAAATGAAGCTTGGAAGGGATGATTTGTTGAGGGATGGATGAGCTTCCTTTTATAGCACCATAGGTTGGTTGAAACTCCCCTCCATTTTAGGTGGAAAAGGGTTGAGATTCACCTAACCACCTCACTTGGACTTGGACTAACGGTTTTGAACATGTGGGAAATGTCCTCCTTGCCCTTCATTAATCAAAACGTGCGTTTTGACAAATTGCCTCCAAAAATGCGCCGGGCGCAATTCTGCAAAAACATAATTATGTTATTTTCTTCCAACTTTGACCGCATTTATCTTATATTTTCCTAAAGTACCATAGTTTGACTTTTATGTAGAAATAATCTATGTATGTTCTACTTTAAGAATATGTGGTCCTTTTTGGCAAATAATAATAGGAAATGGGTCAAACAAGTGGTCAAACAGGGCTACCGACACATGTTTCTGCAGTAAAAAGCTAACCCTAACAATCAGAGTTAGAGTCATAAGCCAATAATCTTTTGTAATAGAGAATTGATTGATAATTCCAAAGGTAGCTACAAATAAAGACAAAACAACAACATACAACAGCTTGTTCATAAAAGCGGTCAACGTAGATAAAGTAGATCACCATCCTCCTACTCGTCGTCATTATCATTCATGTCGTCGGGGGCATCACGTTCGACATGAAAGCGCTCCTGGAGAAAGGAATAATCAATGTTGGGATGCTCAATGGAAACTTGACGAAGAGACCAAGAGACGCCACACTCCATGGCAGCATTCTGCAGATCATGACTACATAAAATACAACATCTCCAAGGAAAGACCCGTCAATACTCTCTCCTGGATTCGGAAGATGAAGGCTAACCGAATCAGGAATGCGGTATGTCGAACTCAAACAACGTAAGTCCCTCGCCGTAAGAGTGGAATTATCTACCCAAGAGGGGCGGTAAGGTCGAGACCCAGAAGAGGGGTTCGACGACGACCCGTCATCCGAAGAGGTCCATTCGAAATTAAGATCAGATGCCATGGTGGTAAGGAAACACAACAAAAACAAAGTAAAAAGAAATATACCTTAGTTGAAGGGATGATCGACATTGGAGGAGTTGAAGGGGGTTTAAATAGCCTTCAACATAGGAGCATAGCTCTCGGCATGATGGTCTTTGCCCATCGGTCCGAGGCCTGCTCAGCTCGGTACCCGAGGAACCCGTGATCTTCTCGGTCACGAGTCCTACAGTGAGGGGACAATTCAACCTGTGATCCTCTCGGGTCTCACGATGATGGGACAACTCGACTGGCTTGAACTAAAGGACTTAGATCATGAGACCAAGGCGTGCCCGGCTCGGTACCTGTGGAGCTCGTGACCTCCTCGGTCACGGACCTGGCATAACGTGGCAAGTCACGACAACTGTAGGGGCACGACAGTCGAGAAGGTCCTTCCTTTATGTCATTTAGTAAAATTAAAAGGATCTTACTACCCCCCGATAAAGCTCCTTATTCGCGCACTCCAACACTCCTATCAACATACTACCAAGGAGATTGAGACAAAATCAAAAGCATCGCCTTTGGAGTAGGGGCAATTGTTATACAGAATAAAAACGACAAAGCAACGGATCAACCAAGTGGAAGAATACCAGAAAGGCCACCAGAAGAACCAGACCGAGCCGACCACAGCTCGGTCTCGACCCAGGCTCGGCCCATTGCCAAGCCCGGTAATCGCCCTCTTTTCTGATCTCCATGCACCTTGGGCTTCGCAGCAACTAACTAGGGCTTCTTTAGATGGGTCTGGAACCTTCCAAACCACTATAAATAGGCCATCTAGCCTAACCTTAAGGTAAGCCGAGTTCTACGCTTGAATTCCATTACTCAACTACTTCCTTAGCTGAATTAGACATCGGAGCCCGTGTGACAAGAGTTACACTGGTCTAGTCTTGTTCGGTTTTGCAGGTCTTCGATTCCCTGATAATCAAATTTGGTGCGAATCTCGGAAGGAACCGAGAGAGCATAATCCACGCATTAACATATATCTACACTCATAATTTTTTTTTTCTTTTGATCTACTTTTAAAGTACAATTTAAAAAATCAAACTAAATTTTGAAAACCAAAATTTTATCTTATTTTTAAAATTTGATTAAAATTTCCAAATGCCTAATTTATAAAATTATAAACAAAATCGTGATTCAGCCGCATTTTAAAGATGGTAATATCTGCTTAGGAATATCTGCTTGGTATCACAGGGGAACCTATCATCTCTGATCCAATAGAATTGGATTACTTTTTAATTATTTATATTATATTCTTTATTTTCTTAATCTTGGCCGGGTATTGTCCTCGTTTAAATGTGAATACCGTTAAACCTCTCAATGAAAATATCTTATGGAAATGTGGTAAAACATCGAAACAAAATCGCGTGCACATAAATGAAAATTATATGGATTGGTAAATTAAAGTTTAACGTTACTTTATTATGTTTTATTTTCTAATCCAATCTAATCTTTAGTTAAATAATTGAATAGGTATGCGAAATATAAATATATATATAAAGGATGAAAATTTTTTTTTTTTTTGAAATGGAATGAAATAATTAAAAAAAATAGATTGTTTAAATTTTAAAGGTTTAATAATAGTTAGTTAAATTTGTTTTCTTTTTATTTGTTTGTTTTAACATTTAATTTAAAGTTTGGTTTTCTTTTAAATAGATTTTTTTTCATAATCCATATCTTTTAAGATTTTGTTAGATTTTTTATAGTTAAGTTAAATTTAAATTTTGTTTTTTAAATCGATTTTTTATAATCTATTTCTTTAATGTTTCCTTAGATTTTTTATAGTTAAATTTAATTTAAAGGTTTTTTTTTCTTTTTGTTAAAAATATATTTCTTGGTTTCCTTCGTCTTCTAATCCGAAGACTCCCCTTCTCCATTGCCAACTAGAAGAAGCTCTTCTCTTCTTTGTCTTCTTCTTTAGTTTGTCGGAGTAATTAAGATGAAGCTCACTCCACGTCGAAGGTTTTTGTTGTAGAAAACGGCGTTGATTGAAGTTTGTACGCCATTTGGAGACAATAGATTTTGGTAGGTGAGACAATAGATTTTTCCTCAATCTCGAACATAAAATGAAGATCTCTAAGTGAATCGCGACGGCAACAAGTTTATCAACAATTTCCTTGATTCAACTAATATATTTCTCAAGAGAATGTTCGTATGAGATGTGGAAGAATACCGATTTTCTAGAGATAACTTAGAAATATTATAAGTAAAAAGTGACAGTTTTTCTAAGGTTTAAAAGGCAAAACCTAAAGCTATGAATAATGGATGAGAGAGAGAGATGAGGATTATAATTTGTATGGTTCACATATAACTACTGCCCTACCACCTTTTCATCATTGTCATGATAGTGATGACTTATGATAGAGATATAGACATATATTTTTTTATATATATGGAAGGTGAAGTTTAATTTTTGAGCTCGATGTAATGTACATAGTTTATCGCAATATTTTATCAGAGACGATCTGATCCATCGTATCAATCTTGTTCATATTTGAGATATCAATATTAAGGTTATGAGAAAAAGATTTAAATCTCTGAATTCTTCAACTTTCACTCTCACTTATTAATTCACTTTTGTTCGACTCTAAAATAGAAAATTGGATATGACATATGCCTAATGAATTATGAATTGATGTATATAAAAGATCATGTTCAAAATAAACTTCGAAAATTTCCAACTTGCAATGAAAGATGGGGTTATGCTAGAACTCTCCCACGTTGAAACTCTTAGGATCAAAACATAAAAGATTAAAAAAAGAGAGAGAAAATTTGAGGTTTTCATAGGCATTAAATTGTGGGCAAAATTGGGTCATAAGTGAATAGAATAGGCTTCTTTTTCAAAGCTCCTCTAGAAGGGCAATTACCAAACCCCACTTTTTGGTTATGGATTGAGGAGAATGAATAAAGTGTCTTAAACGATGATCTATGCCCATGTTGACTTCAATTTGGTCATATTAATTAATAAATAATATCTCAATTTTGAAAAATAGGATAGAGAATTGCAAAAAAAAGTGGGATTCTTTAGCTCTAATTAGCTTGAGTGGCTATGAAGTCGAGATCAGAGAATTTAAGTTTGCATAATTTGTATTTGGATTGAATGAAGCATCCAATAGATTTATGAAAATTTGAATTTGTGTAATATTTCTTCAATGGGTAGGTTTATAATTCGTAAAAGTTAATATGAAATACTAAAGGCATTTAAAATAAACTTGAGTTTATATCATATAGATTTATTGAAAAGTCAATCTGCAATAAGTCAATCATCTACGGAATATAAATTCAACTTCTTAAATTTGAACTATATAGGTTTTGTTGATCAAAACAACAAATTCAATACATTCTTTTAATTAAAGTCAGATATTAGACTAGATCGAAATCTTAAAATTAACACACTAATCTAAACATTATTTAATTAGCATACTTACTGATGTAGACTTCATAGAATATAATGCACTTCTTTGTAAAAAGGTGGTTGAACATTTAAGTTATATATACGTTGAAAAAAGCATCATCTAACACAAGCAAATATAGAGCCTAAATTAAATATAAAAGTGGGAAAATCTTGGAGCCATTTTTCCTCTTTGTTTTGTTGAATCTTCTTCTCTTTGCTTCTTTCAATGTCCCTTCCTTTTTCTTTTTCTTGCATACACTTTCTTCTCACTCTTTTATTCTTTGAGATGAAAGAAATTTAAAATGAAAAGTATAGAGAGATTACATACCCAAAAGGTATTTGTGAAATTACATTATTGCCCACATAGTATGACTTACTTACAACCTGCCACAAGATGGGAATTTTCAAGAAAAATAAAAGAATGTACACATATAAATATAATTGGACAAATTATACATCCATATATAGTTGCTATCCAATTTTTCTCATGATGTTTAAAAATTTCCATTCTACCTTCAGTCTTGTAATTTGTCTAAAAAATAATAATCTTTTAGCCATTTTCGTTAAAATACTTTTGAAAAAAACTTTCACTCATAAATTCCTAGGTGGTCCAGTAGCATATAGACAAGTGGATCACAGGAACTATACAAAATTAAAAAATCAACTTGTTTATATGCTACTGGATCAGGACCACATATGAATTCAGGAGAAGCTTCCTCTTGAATCTTCAGTAGGGAATTTTGTCCAATACCTTTTTAATGTTTTAGAACTAGGGGTATATGTATATATATTTTTTGTAATTTATATGATTTCAATTTTGACCTTAAAATTTTAAAAATTTTAACTATGGCATAAATTGCTAAATGAAAGTTTTCTTTAACGGAAATTAAGAGGTTGAGGATAGTATTGGAACTTTTAACCATTTTTATCTAGTGAACCTCTCAATTAGATTCTAATCCAAATCAAGTTCTAACTATTTATGAGAGAAACACATGTGGTAGGATTTTCAAGAAATTCTTTGATTTCTTCAAGGTGGTCTTGGATATATATTTTAATTAGTTAAATCTAATTTTAGAGCAGCAGCGAAATTAAAACTAACTATAGAAAAAAAAATAGAAAATAGAAAGGGTAAAATGGGTACCTTTTCTTTTTTCACACTTTTTGTTGAGGAAAGTGATGAATAGGATGATCAAGGCAACCGCTGCAATAAGTCCAATAATTATTGCTAATGTCTTGTTGGTCTCATCGTCATTGTTCTTTGTATCTTCTGCCAAAATATTACTCCAACTAATCACTTTTTTTTTAATAATTGAAAACTCTTTTTCACTATTTTTAACTTTATTTTTAATAATTGCAAGGAAGAATAATTTCATTTGTTCCATAAAAATAGGCAATGATGTCAGAATATACCATAAATAAAAAGTAGCTGTCCAAATATATTCTTTACTATTTTTCCTCGTTAAATTACCAATTTAGTCTAAAAAATTTTAATTATTTTTTTGTCTTTTTAAAAAAGGTCTAATATGTCTATAATATTTCAGTTAGTCATTGACCTTTAATTTTAAAATATTTCGAAGAGACTATAGACATATTATATACAAAATTGAAAGTTCGTCTAGGACATATTAGATATAAAATTCAAAATTTAAAAATCTATTAAACATTTTCTACAATTCAAGAACATATTAGACGTCAAACTCTATTCCACTCGTACGCCATTGCTTCCCCTTTGATTCCTTTGGGGCTCATGAATTAAACTTGTAATTTAACTTTTTTTTTAAGGTTTATCTCAGAAATATCATGTTAAAAAATTAAAAACGTTTTTTTTTATTTGAAATAGAAAATTGAAAATGTATTTCATTATTTTCATGTGTTATCTTTCTATTGAATTTTTTGTTCATGTATATTAAATAGTCAATCTGAGCATAGCTTAACTGGTTAATACATATATGTTCGATTAAAAAATTATGGGTTTAAATTCAAAAATAAAATTACTTTTTAAATTGTAATTTAATTTTAGTCTATAAACATTTAAAAATAAAATACACCCAATCAGGCTTTTAATAGCACCCAATCAGGCTTTTAATAGCTTTGAAACATAATTGAAGTGAGGAATGGGTTGGAAGACAAAATATATGAAGGTCATAATTGAATGTTCAAAGTCTTTTGATTTAAGGACACATGATCTTGTCTTGTTTCCATTTTCTACCAAAGACTAAGAAACGTCTTTTGGATGCAATTTTGGTCACTTATTAAGAGCTTAGCTATTGACTTTAAAAGACTTGGACAAAGGAAGTACAAATTTTGCTTACTTTAATTAAAATATGTCTCAATATTCATATATTTATGATGGTTGGTTCTTTCTTTCTCTTTTTTTTTTTTCTAAATTTGAACTTTTAGTATAATTTTGAAAAATATCCATTATTTCACTAAATTTTAAATTTTGTACTTATGTTTGTGAAATTTTTATTTATCACCGTGGATTGATCTAATAGTCATAGAGGAGGGAGAGGAGGAGTATGAAGCTATACATTTTATGGGTAACTTGAAACTTGAACCCAAGTAAAATTAACCAAGAAAGGGGGTGGTTGATAATTATTTAAGAAAATATGTTTTTATATATTTTTTTTCCTATTAGTTCAAAAACATTTTAACCTGGCTAAACCTAAAAGAAAATTAAAATAATTTTCAGCTACTTTTTTTACCATAAGTCTTTTTTTATTTTATAATAATTACTTTTATACATATTCCTAATTTCCCTGTCAACAATCCTTTAAAAAATCAATTATGCAGCCCTTCTCCACCAAATGAATCTTAAAATTAAAAAAATTATAATATAATAACAATATTTAGTCTCCTTTTGATTACCATTATTTAATATATATATACATACTCATAATTTTTTTTTTCTTTTAATCTACTTCTGGAGAACGGTTCAAGCTAAATTTTGAAAACCAAAAATTTATTTTATTTTTAAAATTTTATTAAAAATTCCAAAGGCCTAATTTATAAAATTGTAAAATTATAAACAAAAAATCGTGACTCAACCGGATTTTAGAGATGGTAATAAAATGATTAATAAAAGAAAATGGAGATCAAAATAATATTAAAAAAAGTGACTTACTATTTCCATTTCCATATCCATTTCCTCCATCTTGCGAGTAAGTCACACCTCTGGTGAAGCGCGTGTAGCATTTAGCCAAATACACGTCACCCCAAGCGGACGCCCCACAGGCCGATTTCAGCCGTCCGATGGCGTCAGTGATGCAATCCTGGCACTCGCTCACACTCAAATCCCCTATGCATTGCGCCGTACTTTGCACCTCTCCGGCCCCACCAACCCTGTAGGTCCCACCACCCGTCGCCAAATACGCCAGCGCGGCATCCAGCCGAGTCAACGCGCCCGAGTTGGACCCAATCGGCGGCCCGCATTTCCTCACCACCAGCGTCTTGTCCTCCGCCCCGAAGAAGCTCCGGTTATCGTACTTCACGAAGCACCCCTCCAGCTGTAACGCGCCGCCGCACGCATCGGTGCAGACCGTTCCGAGCCGGGAAACCGCGCCGGCAACGCACCGGGAGCAGTCGCCGGAGTTGAGGTCGCCACGGCATTGGTAGAGGCCGTAGATGGTGTCCTGAGGGGTGGAGCCGAGGACGGTGAAGTTGGCGTAGGCCGAGGACGCCGCCGTGCCGACGAGGCGGCCGAGGAGCAAGTTGAGATTGGAATCGAAGGGCGAGCCGGGAATGTATTTCTGCTGCGTACAGCCGCCGAAGACGAAGGTGTCTACGGAGGAAGTCGATGGAGGTGAGAGAATCGCGACGGCTCCGCAGAAAAAAATCACAAGCGATGAGAGAGAACGAATTCTTCCAGTCGCCGACATGTCGACTGAGAAGAGAGGGAATTTTGCAGAGAATTTACGTGGAGAAGACGATGATGGGAGGAGACTGCTACCTCTCGTAAAGCAAAAAGTTGAGTCTTACCTCACAAATATAAATAAATTGTTCCCTTTGGTTAAAATATTAAGCTCTTGCTTTGTGTCTGGTAAATTTGAAAATTAAATACTTGTTGAAAGTGTTTAGTTGTATATTATATTTATAAACCAGGGACACTTATCAACATATTTTTTAAAAATGTTGTATAATTATTATTTTGTAATATTATATACTTTATAATATATTATATTTTATCTTTTTTTAGTTTTAGCAAAAATAAAATGGATTTATAACGTGATATTATATATTTATCAAAAGTTTTTTTTTTATCTTTCTTAACGTAATTAAGCATTTTTAAAGTTTCAATTTCAAAATTTGCTTAACAGTAGACAAAATCTTGATAACATATCGGAGGCTCTTACTATTCTACGTGTTTTCATATTTGATTTATTTTGGTCTTGCATTTGTTTAATTTTTATTTTGATCTATGTATTTTCTATTTTGGTTCATCTTGGATTTATGTTAAAAATTTCAAAATATAGACTAAAATTATTTAGAAGAACATGGAATCAAAACAAAACCACATTGTAAACTGCAAAGGCTAATGTACTACCATTAGTATAAATAACGAAATGAAAAAACTAAAACTACATAAACCAAAATTGTATTTTAACATATTTTCAAAAAAAAATGGTATTTTAACGAGTTATAAATTTAAGTTTTTCGAATTTTGACTTTAGACCTAATACTTATTTTAAAAAAGAATTAAATATATATTTAATTTTTACAATTTTTAATTTATGTTTAATAATCTTTGTGGTTAATTCATGTAACATAATATGCTAATTAATTATTATTTAAGGACTTAAATATGACAACCGCTTATATTCAATCCAATCTTTAAAGATTTATTAAAAACTTTTTAAAATGGAAAGTTCAAATAGACAACTAGGGAAGTTAAAGACATTAAAAAATAGTTAAAATATATAAAGATTAAATAGACACTATTTTAAAAATGTAGTAAACAAACTTACCATCTAAACCTAAGTATTATTATAACATAAGTTTTCGTAAAAATGCAAAAAAAAAAAAAAGGATTTTTTTCTGATACAAAAATCCAATCCACACACTTACCAACTAAATATTAATATAATGTTTACTTTACATTTCATTGAAGTCATTGATTATTTTGCGTACTATATTATATATAAATAATCAATATATTAATGTACATATATACACATGTAGACATGTTAAAAGGATAATGATGCTCAACTTTTTCAAAAAATAAGAAAAGGATAATGATGATCAACCCAACTTATATGTACACTATTAAATTCCAAATACTTGTGTGAATGTGACCAACTTGAATTAAACCAATTATTAATGTGGTATAAAATTTCAAACGTCCTCATTATAGTTTATTTATTTATTTACTTTATAGAATATGAAACCATAAATATAATCGATGAAGTAGAAATTGAGAATTGCGGTGATTTAATTAGGAAGAACATAGATATTTAACTTTTTTTTGTGTCGGGATATATCTCTTAATTAGTTGAGTTAGGCTTAATTAGTGATATATTTTAACCGCTAATATTTATAATCAAAGTAATTATTTATAATTGGTAAAAATTTAATTGCCTATCATGAGTTGGAAGTTTTTTTTTCTTTTGAATGATAATTAAAACATTACAGGGGTAAAAGGGTCAAGTTTTTTTTTCTTTTGAATGATAATTAAAACATTACAGCAGAAAGTGGAAGGAAAAAGTTTTGGTTGTAGAATTAACTCTATTATTGAAAAAGAAATGACATAGCTCTTTTACCTCATATGGCCACATCTATCATAATCTTATTAGTCTATTTTACTAAATTGTTTTCATTAATATAATAAAAAGAATATAAAAATTTAAAAGTTTTGAAATACTCGTCCAAGTAGGATAAGATACTAATTATCTCATTTGAAGTGGAAAGTAGATTCAAATCTCTTCTCCTATATTTCTATTTATTTAAAAAGAAAAAGTAAGGGTGTAGTAATAAAATTTAAGGGGAAAGAAACCAAGTATCCTAAATTTAAACACCACATTTATAATACTAGTGTATCACCACGTGCAATGCACCTATAAATTTTTTTTAATTATAAGGTAACTTAAATTTTATATAATTTCACGTAAAATATTTTAAGTATAATTATTTTAAAAAATAATTAAGATTAATTTTTATATATATTTATTATTATTGACAACTAATTACTAATAATAAAATGTACTATTTATAATTATTTTTAAAATATACTATTATAGTTAATTGTTAATGATATATTTTGTAAATAAATGAATTAAAAGTAAAGGAAAAATTATATATTAATAAAAAAGTAAATAGGTATTTTAATATTTTTATTTTTAAATTATTTCAACCTAATATGGGTCCTTTATTTTATTTTTTTAATATTTTATTTGTTTATTAAATATTTGTTTAGGGCTGACGTTTTGTTGTATATGTTGAATTTTTTAACTAAAACTAAATTATTTTATTGATTTAATTTTATATTATAATTAAAATTATTAAAGAAAAATTCTTCAAATTATATTATTAGAAAATAAAATGACCAAAAGTTTTATATTCCACCTTTTACGATTCTATACAAATTATTGTTTATAATTAATTTATTAATTAAACATTTTTTTATATACTGACTTCTATGATTGTTTTTTTTTTCAACAATAAGAACATGAGCTTATAATTATCTATATTTTAAACAAATATTCTAAATAAAATTGCTAAAAAAAATACACTAAACAATAAAAAACATTAGTAACAAAAAAAAAGTCCAAATCCTAAACTAAATAAAATTGCTAAAAGAAGAAACATTCCAAATAAAAAACACACTAATTAGAAAAATAACAATAGTAACAAAAAAAATCCAAGTACTCACTGTACACTCATCTTTTAGAGTAAATATGTTCATTCTTGAAGATTGCTTGACAGATACTATTATTCAACTTTGTAAAATTGTGGAATGGTAATGTTACAAACCTAGTATTCGAGATATGTAGATTCAACATATGCCTCTCTTGCAACTTGATGAATATGTCACAAATATCTCAAGATGTTTTCAAGATTCAATCATCTTTGAGAGATGTTTCAAGGAACTAAGAATAAAAAAGTATTGAAACTTGTGAAAAACATGTAGAAGAAAACCTATTTTTATAGTAGTAGATGATAAAACGTTACAAAAGCTTTTCAAATTCTAAAACTCTTTGAAATTCTAGTATGAATTTTAATTAAAGAAAAAATTAATCTTATGTTGTTGGAAAACTTTTTGCATTCTAACCTTTTATATTCCATGCATTTATAGTATTGATCATTAATAATTAATAATTAATTTAATATTTGTAATAATATATTAATGGCATAATTTGTAAATTTGTAAATTTAGTAAAGGGTAAAAGTGTCCAAAAATGTTTTTCCTTACATCCTACCTTTTTAATATAGCATAGATATAGATAATATATTATAATGTGATTTAAATAAAATATGGAGAAGAAATTAATTAATTGTTTTTTAGGGCTTTGGAGGTTTGTACGCAAAATGGGGTTTGGGTGGGTTGAAAATGGGACAAATTATAAACTCCAAATTTGATAACTTTTTAAGGGACAGTTAGTTAATTGGTCACAAACCTTAATAATTGTAATCACGCTCTTAATGGAACCAATCTCTCTCCCTTGATTTTAAATTAATTATTTTAGATTTTTTTAAAGCAAATAGAACATGAAGAGAAGCTAGAGTTTTATTGAATAAAATTACATAATATAATAGATACATAATTTAATAACCTATTTTATATGCTAATTTTAACATCTGTCCTACCAAAATATTATAAGTTCAAGTCCTTGTACTAGTGTAATTGGGTTGGACACATTTTAACCATACAAAGAATTAGAGTCACCTAAAAAAAAAACATAATATATTGAAAGAACAATTAAAATAATAATTAGCAAATATATATATATTTGTGTTATGGGTGAAACTTCCACAGGACACGCGTCCGCTCTTCTATAGGTTGGGGACCACTGACCATCACCTTCCTAAAGAGTTGTCGAACAGGACACATGTCCGCTCTAGAGGGAACGGAGAACCACAGGCGGTTGCGCTCCGTACATAGTTGTAGCTTGGAACACATGCTGACGATGGGCACATTCTGATGGAAGCGTACTCCCACCTGACCGAACGTACAGCACGTTGCATCCTTGCCATCTCTAACCGTCGTCCTTCTTGGTCGGACCTTGAAGCTATAAAAGGAGGGACCTTCATCTTCACCAAGCAATTGAAAAACCTGTCACTAATACGTCTGGTGTCTTATTCCTATTGCTATTCTGATTATTAACTTGATTGTTGGAGTGTTTTAGGCAGGACACCGCACCGTCATCGAGTTCTTTGATTTCAGGTCCCACGAGTTTCAAGTTGAACGGCTTGTCCGCATACCATGCCGTTCTCTACCAAAATTCGCCGTCAACAATGCGTGGGTGTATATATATATATATAGAAATAAGTTGTAGAACATTTTTGAAGCATTGCAAGCGAAAGTCAATGGAAATTAATTGAAGAAGGTTTTTGACCGTCAAATTAGCTTTGAGCTCAACTATAAAGAAACTTATTGAGAGTAGCGTTACAATTACAATATAGGTACCATTTGACTTAATAACTTAACACGTGTCAGAATTTGGGTAATTTGGTCTAAATGTAGTGATTTTAAGTTTAAATCTTCACCCATGGTTTAAACTATAATATATCAATATTAATAAATACATGCATATACGATTTTTGTAATTGAAATATATGAATGAATCATAACACCATAGCAAAATGAAAAAATAGTATGAGATATAATGCAAGAAAAATTTTTTTTCCCGACTGCAACAGATGTGGGATCAGGGGTTGGGAGTTTGATTCTCCGACCTTGAAGAAGCAAGATGTTAACCACTAAACTATGCTCATGCGATAATTATAATACAAGTACTTAGTATAGTTCAAAGAAAAAAAAAAACCTTAAAATAATTAATAGTTACTAACTATATCAATAAGCTAAGGTGTCAATCTGAGCATAATTCAATTGGTTAAGGTAACTATCTCCGATCAAAAGATCGTAAGTTCGAATCCCCACCCCCACATGTTATATTAAAAAAAAAAGAAAAAATAAAAAGACAATACACCAATAAGGTATAACTTTCACCAAGGTAGTTCATTTAGTAGTTAAATGTGTTTGACCTAGAACGTTTCTAATAATTTTCACTTTATATAGTTTAGATACTATTTTCGTCCTTACATTTTTTCGCTTTAGTCCATTTTGGTTATTGTACTTCCAAAATGTTCTTTTAACTTTTGTACTTTCAAAACATTCGTTATAGTCCATCTACTTTCTACTTTTGTTCATTTTTTGTTCTTATACTTTCAAAACATCTGTTTTGATTTCTATACTCTTAAAAAAATACCAATTTAGTTCTTATTTGTAAAATATTTAACACAAATTTTATGCTAAGTGGGAAACCTTTTAATAGAAATTTATGGGCACATTCTAGAAGTTTAGTATAATAGAATTTTATACTAAAATTATAATCAAAATAAATGAGATCAAATAAAAATGAAAGGACCAAAATAGTAATTTAAACAAAATATATAAAGACCAAAATAGACGGTTCAAATTATAGAGACTAAAAAGAACAAAAATTGAAAGTACAAAAACCAAAATGAATTTTTTAAAAGTGTGTGGATCAAAATGAACCAAAATCGAAAAAATAAGAACTAAAATAGTATTTAAATTTTTTTTTTCTTACTTACTCTCTCATGCATTTAAGGATTATAAAAGGGATAGCCATAATTTTTCCACCCACAAGGTTGTTGTTTGGGAATATTTCTCAAATTTATTGGTAAAAAATTATTTGTTATCTAACTAATTTGGCACTAATTGGGAGCACCCACTTTTCCTTTTCTTTTTCCTTTTCCTTTTCCTTTTGTTGGAAAATAAATTAAGAAAGTTCCCTTTTCTAAACTTATTAAGAAATTTGCTTTATATGACAATATTCGAGGGAGAGATCATGAGAGAAAAAGGAATTTGATTTTTTTAGAATTTACCCAAAGGTTGAGTTTTAATTTCTTATATATTTATTTTAGAGATGGAATAATTATTTGAAGATTTTCCTAATAAAAAAAAAATCTTATAACAATTGTAATTTTTTTTAAGAAGAAATTTCTATTTTATTCTCTGTCAGCATGGGGCATGGGCCTTTTAATCTATATCTTATTTTGGTGATGCTTGGAAAATCATGGCCACCTTCACCTGCCTCCATTTACTATGTCTTAAATCTAAATAATATGTTCAAATTTTTTGGACTCGCTTTTTCAAAGGCTTTTTATACAATAAAGGCTCGAACGAGGAGATTCGAACTTCCAAAACATTAGAGAACTGGATAATATTTTGATGATTCGGTGTTCGGTGTTCCAAAACCATTTTTTAAAAACTTTTCTCTTTGTAATAATAAAAATGGGTGCAATTCAAAATATCACAAATTAGAAGAATTAGAAAAATGGATCAAATCAGTGCAAGTCGAAATTGAAATGACAAAATAATAATAATAATAGATACGAACTCACTCGTTCGAATTATCTTTATATTCAATTCGGTTTTCTTTAGTATAAAATTGGAATGGAACTCAGTGAAATTCTATATCCATACGTATCAATTAATTTGGGCGACCCTAATGGACTAGAATGGTCCGAACGAATATGTTACACTCTATAAACAAAACAACAATTCAATAAAAATACGTTTTTGTGAACGGTTCTTTAGGTAGAAATTGTTCTTAATATCCAAAATTCAAAAGTAATCATTTTAAATGCATCTAATAATGTTACTCTTTAATTATAATTTACCTACCATTTTTAAGAATTTAATTTCGAGTTTATTATTTAAATTTGGAAGACAAGCTAGATATATAAAAATAATTTACTATAATCGATTCTATATATAATTTTAAATTCGGTGACGTGATTTGGAAATTATTAAACATTTGAATTTTTTTTTTAATTTGATGTGACATGAATAGTGGATTTTTTTAATAGTTATTTCTTTCAACTTTTTTAGTATTGTATTATCAGTGAGAAGATTCAATAAGAAACCATATTTATTTAAAGAAAAATATTGCTGACTAACTTCACATTTGTAAGCCGATTTTAGTCCTTTCTAAGTATTTATAATACTTAGTGATATTAATTATTAGTGGGGTTGAAATTTATTGGTTTAAGAACAAGTCAACTTAAAATTGGATATAATTAAAACTATATGCCATCTCAAGTGGTAATTTCCAAAACATTACGGAAAAGAAATTTTGACCATTTTTTTGTCTATAATAATTGAGAATTCAAATATGGAAGGCTTGAATTCAAAATTTTATTATTGCTACATGCTCTATTTGACAAGTATAAAAATAAACTCATCTTTCAAATAAAATATGATATTCCCACTCGCACAAATATGAAGGTCAATATTAATTTACTTTCTTCACAACAAAGTAAACTATAATTATTCACCAAGATAATGACATCTTAAATTGTTGCGCTAAAAAGAAAAAGAAACAAAATTATTACTTTTTATTTGATTACTTTCTAACTTTGCTTTTTTAGTTTTGGTATATTCAAAACCTTTATTTTAATTTGTGTATTATTTTTTTTGTTTATTTTAATTATTGTACTTTTAAAATGTTCCTTATCGTCTCTATACTTTTAGAAGTGACTGATGTAGTCCTTATTTGTAAAATTTTAACAAAAATTTATACACATTCGAAACTCTTTAATACATATTTATAACTACATTTCAATAAATTAAATAAAGTATCAGGGGAAGAAATAAGATAAAAGTGAAAATATAAGAAACTAAAATAATCACTTTTTTAAAGTACAGAGATAACAGGAATCAAAATAAACCTAAATGGAAAACATAGCGACAAAAATAGTATTTTAACTTATTTTCTTTTTCAACTGTCACATGGAAGATTATCTCACTCATTTATTCAAACTCTTTTTATCCCGAGGAGAAACAGATGAGGTAATCATAATTTGAACATCTACATCAACCAAATTTATCTTAAAAAAAAAAAAAGTCAATTTAAATTTACCAAAATTGGGACAAGTCCTGTCAACAATTGATGAACTTCATTATTATTATTATTTTCAAAAAATGTTACATTAAAGTCATGAGGGTTTGTCATTGGTTTGGTGAGTGAGACCAGAAATTGAGAAAGGACCAAAAACATATGTCATTTTGTGAAGATAAGATTTCTATGTTTTAAAAATCAATGTAATAAATTTTTGTGTATAAATGGATGATATTGTGGGATGCCCAAATCTATTTATAGACCCCATGTGACATGGTTATGTATGATCGTCTAAAAAGAACATCCAATTTTCTTTTTTAATTTTTTTAAATTTAAAAATGTATATGGTTTTTTGCAATAATTTCATTTTTATTACATGAATTTTAACTATAGTTTATATTTTTAATATAATTTTGTTCGGTTCTTATCTCCCATTTTAATACGTTTATTTTAGTCCATATAGTTGCAATTTTGTTCATTTTTGTCCTCGTATTTTCAAAATGTCTGATTTAATCCTTTACTTTTTAAAAGTGACTAATATTCTGAACACAATTTTTATATAAAATAGAAACTATTTAATACAAAATTATGGTTAATTTTCAAGAATTTTAATGAATAATTGTGATATTAAAATTATGATAGAAAAGACGAGACAAATGGTCCACTTTCAAAAGTGTAGGAACCTAGATGAAAGTTTCAAAAAGTACCCGACTCAAATGAATTTACACTGAAAGTACGAAAATCAAAATAGTATTTAATTTCTTTTTTTCTCATTGAACATGGGTGGTGGATTTTTGAAAGGTTTCTAAAAATGGAGAGATTTTTTTGCCATATCAACTTTATGAAAACATAAACAAAAGATGACACGAGACCAATTTGTGAACATTATATAAACGAGGGAGAAATATAGATTGCAAAGTTTAAATTCATAGTCTTTAACCTCAATTGTACCATCATCATACCATATTAAATCATTATTTTTAAGTTAATAGTGAGAAAAGCTTTAAATTCATTCTATTTTTACTCCTAAATCTCTAAAATGTTCATTTCAGTCTCTAAACTTTTAGTTTTTTTTTTTTTGAGTACCTATGAACTTTTAGCTTATTATATATTGATCCATTAATTTGAGCCTAAAAACAAATATATATATATATATATATATATATTTATTTATTTATTTAATGGTCCATAAATTTCTAAATGTCTACTTTAGGCCTTTACTCCTAAAAAATAACCGACAAAAGTGAAACAAATTTAAAAATTCAAGAAATAAAAAAGATTTAAACTTTAAATTATATAACCATTTCTAAACCTTCTTACTAATTTAATTATGAACTTTACATTAAAAAAAAAAACTATTTTAATCCCTGTTATACTTTTAACAAATTTTATCATCAAATACACTTTTTCTTCATTCACCTGATAAAGGACCTCTATTTGGATGAACGATCAAATTTCCAAATGAAATTGAACTATTGTTAAATGGATATTTAGGAGCTGACCATAAGAGAGAAAAATGCAGATTGTTCGTAGGCTTAGAATGGAAAATTTAGAAAAAAATGAAAACAAATCATTTGAAAATTGAAGGGCCAAGGAGAAAAAAAGGATCTAAATATCAATGAATTGCATGTCCATGCAACAAACTAAGATGTCATTTCAATAATGGCAGAAATAGAATAAAGCTAGAAAGTTCTCATTTTTGTTCACAACTGTCAATCAAAAGTAGAGAGATTGCATAAAGAAAGGGTTAGTGGGGAACAGAATCTACACAGATTTTGGTAGATTTCTATCAACATAACTTGCATTTGTCTCATCACTTTTATCTCTTTTGCTCATCTTTCAGAACAGCTGAAAGCAAACCCATCTTATCAATGAGCTGTTCATAGGGAAGGCCTAAGGCAAGTAGCATAGGAGAAAATTGATATTCTAATGGATCACAACTCAACTTCATTCAAATGCGTCGAGACATGAGCATGTTGCTTGAATAGTAACATCAAATGTCTCTGTTTATTTACAATATCATATTTCGCCCCCTTTTTCTTTTCTTTTTATATCTTAAAGAATACAACATTTCAACACTTGCCCCTTTTGGTCTATTCGTCCATCTTCGTTACCTGCAGACGCAATGTTCCCGAAACTTTAATTTATAGCCCCTTATCTATGTGGCAAATGATGAATGGAAGTGATGAAAACTATAGAACCAAAGAAATCACAGGAAAAGCATTTGTTTTATATCCGTGAGTGTTTTGGCCAGTTTGCACGCACCTTGACTAATCTCTCGGGACAATTTGGCGTTGGAAAACATATAAGAATTAATCACAGCAAAAGCAATTGAACAAAAGATTTTGCAAGTTTTGAGGCACGCTTTACTAGCACAAGCAACTAGCTACCAGAAAAGAAGGCAATGATTGCTGAGTGAGACCTCTGTAATAGCTTGGGATTTCAGCAAGGGGAGGAAAGATTTTCCTCAGGGGCATGGCTCAACAGAACAATTTTTTTTCTTCTTCAATTTACTTGAAAGGGACATGGTCTGAAATACTAGTTCAAGCCAGCCACTCACTCCAAAATAATGAGACCTCTAACAATAAGAAAGCTCACTGGATTGTTTCTCAGAGATACGACCACACGATGTCACCATTATAATGCTGGAGCTCTGTTAAGGACAGATCGTTGAAGAGATTATTAAAATTCTCCATGCTTCCAGTTATGGAACTACGGGAAGACATCTCATGAATCCACCTGATGGATGACAATGAGGTCATCCCTGATACACCAGCCACCCACTAGCAGCTTTATTAAATATTTTCGAGAGAATGTTTTATGGCATTTGATTTTTTAGGGGATCAACCTGGTAACGAAACTTTTATGTAGTTTACATCTAAAATTTCTTACATGGTCAGATGGATGACCGTGGATTAGGAGATAGTAGGGGTGCAAAAAAAACCAAAAAAAACTACTGAACTAAGCCAAACTGGATGGTTCAGTACAGTCTTATGAAGCATTTGATTTTTTCAATCTATTACAGCAATAAACCAACTGGGTTGGTTCAATTTTCAATTTCTATATTGAGGCATCCAGTTTTATGGTTTATTGCAGCAATAAACAACTGGTTTGGTTTGATGTAATTTTTTTAATATATATGGTATCAGGGCCCACCCCACTACTCAAAAAAAGACCGGATGCTATGCTCCCATGCGCCAGCTCAAGCAGAAGATAACAAAAGTACTTTCTCATTAAGCATTCCACCTAGAGGTTTAGAAATCCCGGATATTGAACTGAACTCCCACCCAGAGCTCCAAGCCTTTATCAGCAGAGCCCCCTAGGGCGAACAGTTTCTTATTTCACAAATTTGATAGGAAATAAATTAATTAAATAGGATTATTATGCATAAAATATTCCCACTTTGAGCCTCCCTCTCACGTGCACTTGTTCCTTTTTGACTAATTAAAAGGCTATTGTCTTTACTTGGGGGTATGCCACTTGAAGCCCGGAGGAATCATAGAGTTTTAGAGGCCTGTGGAGGAAAGAAGGATGTTTAAATGGATCGAGTAATGAGTTGTAGACTTCT
Organism: Momordica charantia; assembly: GCF_001995035.1. The sequence continues at coordinate 241,964 of NW_019104528.1, forward strand.
AAATGCAGCAGATTAGTGCTTCTGAAATCTCTGTTCTCCCAATCATGCCGTGATACTAATAAACAAACAGTAGCAAATTTTCCTTTATTTACGTAGAGAAAAGAGATTTGCATAGTTCACAAACTTATGAGAGGTTTGTTCTCTCCACAATACACAAGATGATCCACTCCTTCCTCACTACAAAGCCTAATCTAATATTTACTATTAGTAACTACCTATACATAGATATCCAAGTAACTCCCTTGTAACTACTCATACATACTCATATATCCTAGTAACTCCCTTGTAACTACCCATAACTTACATACATATCCATATATCGTACTAACTCCCTTCTAATTGCCCATACATATCCATATATCCTACTAACTCCCTTGTAATTGCCCATACATATCCATATATCCTAGTAACACCCTTCTAACTCCTTTGTATTGTAACTCCCGTGTACCCTTTCTTTGATAAGTACAATGGTGGAGTGATTCGTCTATCAGATACCTTCTTTCTTTATTCAACATGCCTTGGCAATTTGTCATGAGGATGGAGGAAAAGAAAGAAGAAATAGATATCTTGCAACAAGGAGAAGGTAGAGAAAGTTCATCACCTGGTTGGATGGTAGAGAAATAGTTTATCACCTTATCGAGGGAAGTCTAAGAAGAGGTGGTGTAAACCATAGAAATAATGCTTCTTTTTAGTCCCTGATGTTTGTGTTTTTTTAATTTAGTCTCTGATTGTTTAAAAGGTTTCAATTTAGTCCCTCACGTTTTAACATTTTTCAACATTTTTCAATTAAATCTATCACCATTGATAAATGTTGAAACTGGTTGATGATAAACTTACGTGGCATGATATTTAGTGAATTTATGGAAATTTAGAGGAAGGTTATCTAAGAGATGAAAGTTTCTAACTCCTCTCTCAAATTTCTAAGAAATCAGTAGAAATTTTGAGTTTTCTTCTCCTGGTGACTTTTTTTCTTCTCTAAATTTCTCCCAATTTATTAAGTATTTTATTATGTAAGTTTATCGTCATTCAAGTCAATTTTAAAAACCACTCGGATACTAATTGAAAAATGTTAAAACATAGGAACTAAATTGAAACTTTTTAGACAATACACCCAAACATTATAGACTAAAACATACATTTAGCCATAAATGTATTAGAAATAAATATGGGCTTGATCAGGGAGAGACCAGAAACCATAAGTTCCTACAATGCCCAGAGTTCTTGGATTTACATTTCTTAATGCATTCAGGAAACAGTATTGTGCTTAAAATAGCCAGAGAAGACAGAATTAAGGGAAGATCATGGCTGGAAGCACAACCATTTCCTATTCTTTCCCAAGACTCAAAGGTTTGGTAGAGTCCAAATAATTCTTCACAAACCAGTGGGGGTTCCTTTGTCTCCTTTTGCCTAGCTCTAAGGTTAGCCAACTCCATAACCCACTGGAATTTAAATTTCAAAAGAAACCTCTTGGAAGCAGAGACTCACGAGTAGGCAACTCTTTATGGTGTGGGGTTGGAATGAGGTGGCTCATGTTTGGGGCATAAGTTTGGGAACCTTGGCTTCCTAAAATTATCCCATGGGGTTGAATAGGTTACCCACCATCTCTTTTTACTTTTATTTTTCCTTTTTTTTAAAAAAAATTTAGAAAATGAAATACAATATTGTAAAAGGGTGGAAATAGTAAAAAAAAAATGAAGAAAAAATTTAGAAAAACAAATAAAAAACCCGAACTCAATCTATACATTCTTGCACCCCAAACATAGTCTAATCAATCTCAGGCTACACATTTCTGCCCCGAAACACAAGCTTCCCAATTTCAGGCATCACAATAGTCCAAAATCTACCCCAAACTTGGCATCACAATACTCCAAATCTACCCCAAACTTAGCATTCCCAGGCTACCAATGCAGAACCTCTCCCCAAACTAAACCACCAACACCGGGGTAGTGGAGTTGAACCTTGGATACCTCAAGCCAATTCACTTGTAAATCTCTTTTCAATCAGCTACCACATTTCATCCCCCACCGCATTATAGATCAACCCTCTCTCAATTGCAAACTAAATGCCAAAAATTCGTAAGTCAAGTTCTCCCCTTGCACGTTGGTGCTCGGGCATATTTACACTAGGGACAGAATTAGGATAAAGTTCCCCAGCTTTGCTTTTTTCTTATAAGATACGTTCTGTTCTGTCTACAGATCTTTGGAAGACCAAGAGCACTTTTCTCTTCTTACCCTTTCGGTTAAACCTGATAATTTAGATTGTTGGATAGCCTCAGATTGCAAAGGTGTTTCCAAGGATCGCAAACAGGCTGTTTTCCGACTCCTTTGTAGCCAGACATAAGTTCAAAGATAAAAACTAAAATCTAAAAGGAAAAATGCCAGGAAAGTGATCTTCGGGAGGTGTGAGTGGTAAGAAATCAAACAGTTCTAGGGCAAGAATGCAGGAACCTCGATGGATATTGGGATACAGCTAGATTCCAAGTATCAAATTGGTGTGCTCTCTCAAACCATTTTTGCATACGGATCTTTTTTGTTTTAGACAACTGGAGTGCCTTCTTGGAGCAGAACCTCCTTGACTGGATGAGCTTCTTGTAACCTCCTTGACTGGACGGAATATGTCTCATTTCCATCGGTACATTTTTTTGATGAGATAAAGTTTCTTATAATAAAACATGCAAATAGATACGATATGCTGTATGTGCTAACGAGAGGGATGTGCCCTCCATAATGAGAAGTAAACTAACTCACCTTCAGAAGGCTGACTTAGCCTCCTGTTCTGGGGAGAAGTCATTTCTTTCTTCAATTGCATTAATATGTCCTCCATTGTATGCTCCCTCTGCCAATTAGCAAGCATGGGGAAAAGGCTCGGTTCAACCTAGCAATTCATACAAGCTGTCAGTTTATTTTCAATCACATTGCAGCAAGAATGCTTCACAAAATTATCACATACCACCCCAGTTTCTGGGTTGACACAGGTCATATTAATCCGAGTCTGAAATCTAACATTTGGAGGATTATCAGGGTACTCCTGTCCACAGACTAGCTTGAGTTGATAGATGCGTCCTTCATGAACAGTCTAAAAGGCAAGGCACCAATTAAATTCGCTATTTCCTTCACCCCTCCCCAACAACAACAATAATAAAGAATAAGAACACATCAACATTTGCCATTGAAATAACACTGCGATACTGAAGGCAGTCATTTTTATTAACACGAGAGAGGCAATCAGAAATACATATATTCTTTTATCATGGATTTTCGTGGTAAAGACAGAAAATTATTTATGTTTTACTATGCATTTAAAAAGGAAAAAAAATATCAAACTTGCACCATAGACCACTGACTTTATGGGAGTTTCTAGGATAGAATATACCAACTATGAGTTCAATGAGCAACACAGATATTAGAGAATGATGTAGCTTGGGAAAACTCAATTCAGATCATTATCAAAATTACAAGGACACTAATCAATTCCGACGGGATCTTGACTACTTCAACTCCTAAATTTCACTCCTTTAGCATGAAAGTACGGGGAATGTCAACCAACCGAATGCTGAGTTTAAATATGTTAAACATGCATGAAGCTTTGTTTCTTTCTTTCCAGTCCTTCTATAGTCTAATCGTATAAGCTTACATTATCTCACTGTCTGCTTATGCTCAAATGATGTTACCTTGTAGGCTGTAGCTTATCACTGACATTCTTTAGCACAAATAAAAATACACATAGTGGATTACCGAGAAAGAAAATATTGACAAAAAACCAACATTCTTCAACATCATCGACAATATTAATATTTAACATAAAAATTATATGAATATAATCCTTAATAATATTGATCAAAGTATCAATGTTTTCATACTATAAAAATAGTATCCGCTGATACTATGCCAGACACGGTTTAATGGAATCTGGCAAGTATTTGTGACAAAACTTGGTTAACTAAAATCTGAATTCAATTTTCTCTAAATTTCTGATGATGGCAAAATTATGATTAACATTTCTGTGAAATTCTACACTTGAGATGTGTAGATACTGATATTTAAACCATTGTCCATATCATTTTTTTCTTTTACAAAGGAAGGCCCAGATCTCATTAGAGAAACCAAAAGAAAAGGACAAAAATAATGGAAAGGAACTCACATTAGGTGGCCCAATAATAGTTCCTGTCCAAGAAGACATATAGATATCATCAGCAGCGTCCATTCCATAACTGACAGTTCCATCCCCAATTCCTTTCTCACCTCTCTCAAGTTCTTCCAGTAATCTGAAGCTTCGAGGAACTGCAAAAAAAATCATTATTAAAATTATACCTCATGTGCAACAAGTATAAACTTTTTTTAACAAAATGACAAATTTTCATTAAGATAGTGGTTACAAGTTGGTAACTAAGAGAATAAACTGTAAAATTCTTTAAGTTGCTTTAGTCTTGGAAAACGAAAAAGGATTTTGAAATTTGAGTATGGATATATTATTCTTCAATATAAAACCAACTAAGGGAACAAAGAGGACAACATTCATAAAAGGAAGACAAAGACAAACTAAAGAGGTCACAAGTCATAAAGATCTCATAGAAGAAGAGTTGAAGCCCTTGCCGATAGATTCTTACAACAATAAGAAACACAAGAGGTGCTTCTCGATATGCCTCGCATACCACCATCCTCAGAGTAACAAATAAAGAGCTTTCTTTTTGTGATACAGTTACTAGTCTATTAAATATTACAACATGAATGAAACATTATTACACCATTGTTTACTTTCCTGTCAGACCAGACCAAGCCACTCGGCAAAATCAATCTAATTTATTTATATCAAAGCATGCGCTCTCTTTCACAAACTTTTTCAATGAGACTCCACAAACTAATCTTCCTAAAATACAAGTGAGGAATCTGAATCAAAATGAGATTTAAAAAAATTGAAGGAATATCAAGACATTACTACAAAAAATACTTGACCTCAGGGAATTTCAGACATTGTAACTATGAAGTTGAATACTATCACTCTAAGAAGTTAAGTTCATAGCTAGCAGTTTGTTATCAAAAGTAAATAAAATTTCGACAACTCTCAGCTACTCCTCATTTATCTGACCTCCAACCCCAACAATCTGTCGATGGTTAATTGAGATTGCCAGTTCAGAAGACCTTACTAAAGCATTGAAGAAACAACACGAAAATAGTAACGGAAGTTAAAAAAATAAATTTTCTATCAAAATTCTGCGTATCTAATGTAACCCAGACAACATCGTATAAAGCCAAAGGTAATAACATCCGGAATTTAACCAACAGTTAGTACCAGCTCCAACCTGCAGACGCCAAACTGATTAGCTCAATTAGAATTTGAAAACGAGAACATTGTCCAATCCATATCACCAAACTACCTTTCAATTTGAAGTAAACAAGAAAGATCAAGCACAAAATTTGTCAAAGTTCCGAACGTAATTTCCAAACATTAACGTGAGAGTTTCCATGGATGCAAACGCACCCCATTGAGAAAACACGCCACTCCGTAGTCGTATGAGAAAAAAAATCATAAAAGTTGCTTCCACAACAGACCAAATTCCAACATCCAGACGAAGAACAAAACAAATATCGTTGACAGAAGCAGAATCGACAGTCAAAAAAAAACAAAAAAGAAGAAGAAGCGTAACAAGAAAAGAAATGTGGAATTGGCGAATTGGGAAGGCTGGGATTTGAAAGACTCACCAACTACCTTGGAGGGCTCGTCAGCCATTTTTGACGGTCGGAACCAGAGCTAGGGTTCCCAAAGTTGAAAGACCGAAGTGTAGAGAGAGAAAGCGTGCGACAGAAGATAGATGAGAGAGAGAGGGAGAGAAGGAGATGATGAGAAAATTAAAATAAAAAACTGAATAATTAAGCAGTCAACTGATGTTCACTACTCCAACAGGTTGGATTTGGAGGAAGAGGAGAGGCAACAAAAAAGAAAGAAGTGCAGAAATCGTGTGCTTCGCGGCCTATGCTACTCCCACTGCACCCGCACATCACAGCCGCTCCCTGCCTGACACGCTGCCTCAGATCTGAATCAGATCATGTTGCCCTTTTTGCACTCTTTTCATTCTCACTCTTTACAGTTTTATCTTTATAATTCGATTTTGTGCTCATTTTATTTTAATTTCTAAACTTGTTTATTCAGTTACTTTACTCTAATATATGAATTATATAAATTCTTTTCTTAATTTTCTATTTTTTAGATTATAATTTTATATAAATTATTTACTTAAACAATCTTTTCGTTAAATGATTAGTCTAAGACTAAAATAGTTTTAATGTAAAATTTAAATTAAAAAAATTTTTGAAAATTGAAAGTTTATGAATTAATGTAGAATATTTTAAGAAGATTCCAATTTTATTTAAAATATATATATATGTATATATATATATAATTTTTAATCATTATTTTTTATATTCCCAACAAATAATGCAATTGCTTAATTATACATTTTCCTAAGGAGGATTGCTTATAATAAATACTTGAATTAAAAAATTAATATACTACTAGAGAATAAATTAGAAGTTAAAGACTTAAGACTAGAGGGAAAAAGCAAAGAAAAACATGTTCGATGAAAAACAGAATAAGGATATCAGAAGAAAAAGCAGATTTGTCTAATGATCATAAACGACTAAAGACATAATGTCATAAATAAAACTAAATTGGCTAAAAGGAACTTGAAGTTCATATACCATTGGTTTGGATCAACTTGTGAGCCATGAGCATTCTATCTATTTTTCTGTTTCTGGCTTGTGATGCCGAAACCATTTGACGATGTCTTCGTCGTCGTCAGTAGATTCGACAAACTCGAATCGTCTTTCGATATTATCCGACCTCAAGATCAGATCATCTTCTTTCTCTGTTGCATCTTCTATGCTTCTTCTCCTCTCTGACATCTCCTGCTTCCATCTTTCTAGTGAGTCAGTTTTGCCTTGAGCAATTGGGAAATCCAGAAATCTAGAATCTCCCAAGCCAGCTTCTTCACCCTCATTTTCAGCAAATCTCCACAGGGAAGCAACATCTTTCCTCCTTGCATCTCGTCCACTGGCATTACCACCAGCTTCACCGAAGGAAGATCCAGGCTTACTGAAACTGTAATTTCCATTGTCGACCAAAGGTCGAGAAGGAACATTCTGACTATTTAGTGCTTTAGGCCGTCGATGATCACACTTCAAGCATAACGTATTCTTTCTAAAATTGATGTAGTTGCACCTATAATTTAAATTTGGATGGAAAATTATAAAACTTGGATAGCAGCTGTTTTAAGTGTAACATAGACAAAGAGAGGGAAGTGAAAGACTCACGATTCGCATTCCCACTCCCCCGGATTGAGCTGTCGATTCGAGGGCTTCTCTTTGCATTGCAAACACGTAGAATTCTTAGCAAAGTTCAAGAAATGGCATCTGCAAAAATGTTGTCTCCATAAGAAAATAGGAGCACAAAAAACAACACGACAAAAGCTTTAGGACATGTGCAGTCATTACTTGTCGCAAACCCAGTCGCCCTTCTTCAATGGAAGATCGACCTGATCCTCGTGTAGTTTCCAAAGTCTCTCGAGATCCATACTACCACAACGCAAGCACTTGATGTTTCTGGAAAAGTTTAGGAAGCTGCATCTGCCAGATGAAAAATGGAAGTCCATAATTAAGCTAGCACATTAGAGAAATATAAAGTTTCTATGTAACTTATGTCAAGTAGTTAGTAAGGCATACTTCGGACAGTTCCAATCGCCTCGTGTCGCTGAAGCAGCCATGACGTGGTTTTCCCGTGTATCCGACGAATATTCAGTTGAAGTAGCCTCATTGGACTTTAGAAGATCAGATTCAGGTTCAGCTGCACTGTAGTCAACAATTTCTTTCAACAGCTTTCTAACAGAGTCATTAGCATTCTTGTTCAGACAAGGTCTGTTCTCCACCATAGCAGAAATGTGATCAAGCCCGTAAAATAGCAAAACACGCATGACATCCACAGTCCGCCCTCCATCTCCACATGCCTTTGAAAATGCCCTCTCACATTCTCCCCGCAGGTTGCAAGGACTGCAGACCTACTAAGAAGCCTATTCATATTAAAGATGATGGAAGTCTGGTAATCATAAAAACTGTTTTGCTTGAAGAAAGATCTTCTTCATGTTCAATTATAAGGGAGAGAATTATAATGTAGTGTTTGAACTTTAATTATGGTGTTTAGTTAATCTTTAAACTTTAAAATGTTTCAATTACACGATTGAACGAAGAATTAGGCTTCTATTTTGCTCATGGTCATCAATTCTATAAACGGAATGCTTACATGGTATGCCCATTAGATTAATTTGGTTAAGTTAGCATGTGGCAGATAGCTCGATAGATTAATGAGCATGTTACGTCAACATACCGTAGGTGAGGACTAAATAGAAGTAAAATCAAAAGTTAGAGGGACATAACTCAAACTTTTTAAAGTTTAGGGACTAAGTAGACACAATACTCAAACAAGACTAAATTTATAATTTAACCCAAAATTTTTCAATCATATACGACGTAGTGGTAGTACTGCGAGGAAATTCAACACATACATTTCCCTCGTCAATGCTAACATGTGCTCTGAGACGCTTCCCTGAGTTCACAACTTTCCTATCTGTGCTTGGGCATCCACATCCTGCAATCATGTGTAACTCTTTCCTGGACAAGCACCTGAAAGAAAAGCAATATGCTGCACTCTCTCACACGGGTGAAAAACGGAAAAAATACAACTAAAAAATGAATAAATAGAAACTCATCTTCCTGGGTACTTAAACCCAACATACTGTAAGTATGGTGTTTTTCCACATCCTACAAAAGAGACATGATACCAAGAAAGAACCCACCCTAGAGAGTATTAATATTATAGCCAAAGCCAAGCAAGACAAGATTATGGGTCTACCTTCGTTATTAAAAAAACTGCAATAAAATGACAAAACAGCAAAGAAAATCACAAAAACATACAAAATATGGGTTTAGCCTTTAAATGTGGCGCTGCAGGCTTGTCAAATGAGATTATAAACAATTTGGATCACCCATATTTAGCAACTCCCCTCTGTTAAACTACGTTCTCTAAAACCATGCAGTTTCTAGGCAGATTAAGACCCAAGAAAAAAGGAAAATATAACTCAAATTTTTTGTTTGTAACACGATTCAGATAATAGCGTCGGTCTCTCAGGCAATTTATCAAACAGATTGAGTGCATTATCAAAAATCTCATAATTACCGTATAAGATTAGAACGATCCCTTGCAAAATCAAGGCACGCAGTTCTAATATGATTGAATTCTCTACCCAATTCACCATTCAGAAACGGTATTCCGTTTCCTTCAAAGTACCCTTTCTTCGACAAACATTCCATGAAGTCCACCCACTCCGGCCATGGGTCTATCTGAACCTTCAATTCCCTTGCCTTCGAGATTTCAGTGCGGTCAATCTGTTCTTCAGAAACCCGACATCTACGAGAAATGGGTTTCGAAGACCGATGTTCAAACTTATCAAAATCGAATTCCAACTCCGAATCTGAGGCTGGAGTTTTGTTGGAACCGTGAAAGAGGGAAATCGGAGTGAGAAACTTAGGACTTCTCAGTGCGGAATTGAGTAATTCATGAGCTGAACTATAGAAATTCGTCTTCCGGAAGATTTTATCCATTTCGAAATTGCAGAGAATCCTTTGACTTTTTGGCGGGAACTTCAAAGACTTAACCGTCAATCTGCAACGGTTTGCGGGCTCGCTCCGATTTAGAAGACGCGGAGAAGCTGCAAATTATTTTTGGTGCGAATTTGACATGACTGTTTGGTAACAGGAATACCTTATCCGTGCCCGGAATTACGAGTGTTTGGGTACTTGAAAAGCCCAACCAGAAAACGATTTTGTAAAAATACATACAAATTTTATCATGTATACCATTTTATTTTACATTTTAAGTAGTTTTCAGTGTTACCCTGTGCTAATTATTTTATTTCAAATTTAACCTTATACTATAATTTTTCATATATATTTTTTTCAGTATTTTGACCATGATATTTTTCAAAATATAAAACGGCTTGGCCTTTAAAGTGGCAATTAGATCTTAATATGAAAACTAGGAAGGTACATATAATAAACTATTTGATTTAGGGTGAGTTTGGAATAATTTTAAAAATATATATTTTTAACTTAAAGTTTAACCACTTTTAGAAAAACATTAAATAAAGGATTTTTCAGTGCTTTTTAAGTATTTTTAAATATAGGGCAAAGTTTGAAATATTACCTAAATAGCATAATCTAAATTAAATAATCATACATATGTATATCTAGGAAAAGTTCAACATTTTTTTTGGAAATACATATTATATATCTACGCTATAGTGTAAAATCTTTTAATTAAATTTTGAATAGTAGTGAAGATGATATATATATATATAGATTAAATTTTGAATAGTAGTGAAGATGATATATATAGAGAGAGAGGATGAGAATCAAATTTAAATAAAGGGAGGTCCACATTTTGTGGAAGGAAAAGATAAACAATGGAAGATGAAAGAATGAAAATGACATTTCCTACCCTCTCCTGAGGAAAAAAAATAAAGCAATCTCAATTGGAAATCAATCATTCATCAATATTCAATACAACTAGTAAACGATATCGACGAGAATAAAGAATAATGAATCTTATTTCTTCCAAATTTACACGATTCAAGTGGTATTCATGATTTTATTATGACCTAGTCATAAGTTACAAAACTAAATACTTCAAGAACCATCGTTCACTACAGAAAATATACATTTTTTAGTATAAAAATATAAATTATTAACTTTAAATAAGGAATAAATTTTCAAATATTTTTATTTGAAAAGATGTTCCGAAAAATAGAAAGTATTATATATATATATATATATATATATATATATTATAAAAAATATTATTATGCTATTAATGTGATTCGAATCAAGATCCCAAAAGTTGGATAGGATATACATACGTGCACCTAAACCAACCAGACTGAAGATCAATTTTAATTCACAATCTATATTATTTAATCTAGACTAAGAAACAAAAATGAGATTACGTTTCTCAAATTTTAGAAATGAGAAACGGGATGTATTTCCAAACAAGTTTGTTTCTCAAAAAATGAAAAATGCGAACAAAAACAGAAAATAGAAAAATTACCAAACGACCAAAATGATTATCAATCGATATCTGGAATTAGTCTTCACACACCCAAAAGAGTTTTACAACCCACCAAACTCTTCAATTCTTTTCATCTATCCAAGCCATGGGAGAGATGGATGAGGATGATAAATATAGTTGCCAACTTGACAACATTTTAAAAATAATTAATTAAAAAAATACAATAAGCAAGAGCCAAGGAAGCAAACACTTCCCAAATTCTAATTTTGACCATAAAAACCAAGCCAACAACCTTTAAAGGCTTCTTCTCCTCCAGATTATTAAACAAAAAGGGGAAAAAAATGACATATCAAACAACTTGGAAGCCATGGCCAAGGCTTGTTGAGCTCACCAATGGTTGTCCTTCATATTGCCCTATTAGGTATTAGGTAAGGGGAGAAATGTCTTTTATGACCCCACATGTCTCTGGCTTTTTCTGCCCATTTAGTAACGGTGAAGGGGCCAAAAGTTATGATCAATCAATATCATAAGCTAAGTAAAAAACACGTCCATATTTCCATTTATATTTTCATGTATTTATGAGTTCGACATCATCATCAAATATAAATTGATATTTTCATAATATTATAAAAAAAATCGATAAAATATAAAAAACATATATATATATCAATAAAATATTACTAATGTAGACTTAATATTAATAATAATCATTTTTTCCTTTTCAGAGATGGTGAAATGCTTATTTGTTAATTTAAATATTTTATACGCATTTTTATTTTTATAATCTTTTCAGAAATAATATATATTGACATCGATATTTAATCGTATTTCCATTTGACATTTCCATAAAATTGAGATCTTGACAATTTTATCGACATCGATATTTAAAACTTTGATAAAAGAAAGTTATTGTTCCCCAATTTTTTCCTCAATTATCGTCATTTTTTATATTTATATTCGATTAAAGATTATAATTGGTAAGAGTAAGAAACAAATATAAACACGTAATGACCATTGGAAGTCTTTTTTATTATACCTTCTCTCTTCTCTTTTTATGATTTCCAAAAAGGAAAGAAGGGAAAATAGAAGAAAAGTATGTTTAATCATGAACTCTCTCTTTCTTTTATTTGGTTTATGAGATTTCAAGATGAATACTTTAATATTCGAGGTTTTAAAAGCTATTCTGAATAATCCTTTAAGTTCATCTAATCATTAGTGTTTATCTAATGGAATGTTGGCATCATAATGAACATAGTTATTGGACTATAATGTGACGATTTGAATCGAATTCGACATCGGTAGCGTTGATGATGGTGGCAATGACAAAGTTCATCGAAAAATAGGAGGAGAAGGAGATGGGAGGGAGGAAAAATGGGTGTGGAAAAGATGACGCATCATCTTGTCACCTCACAGTTGAATACAGAAATATAAATAAAAATTACTTTACCTGGCCACACAATCATATCCAATTAGAAAGTAACGAACACACCACATTTTAATTAGTCAACTAACGATCAATTAAACTTAGAGATAATTTAGAATTATTTTACAGACCTCAAAGGATTAAAGTGTATATTTTGAAATCAACGAACCAATGCCTAATTCAAATCTCGTAGACTAAAATTTGCATTTTTTAAATGATAATTCCTAAAATATTAGTGAAATTTCACACACGAGAAAGAAAGTTTTCAAAATCTTCTTTGTAATTGAAATAATCTTTGATCAGAATATTATTCACGTAAAATCAACAATAGAATAGCTCTCTAATTAGGAATATAATATAAATAATTCAAAATCAACCTTAGGATAGTCCGGAAGAAGGTATTTGGAGCAAGGAGTTATTAAATCTGAAGTTCTTTAATCTGCAAAATAAATTTGGAAGAGTTAATTAGTTGTTTAGTCTTCCTTTTAACTTTGGGATAAGGAATTATTTATCATGGATTTGTATAGGTTAGAGTTTTTATTTGCTGATTTTTTCATTACAATTTGATTGTAGTGTAGGATTAGAGCTAGATTTTAAAACCTTTTCAAATTTTAATTAATAAAGACTTGATCCATCAAGATAATTGGTTAGTTTTCTTTTTTATAAATATTTCAAACTAAAATACAATCCTTTTATTTAATATTTTGAAAGAAAAAAAAATAGATAATTAATTCTTTTATATTTGAAAAGTAATTACACTTGAGAAAATATGTTACTTTGACTGTCTAATTTAAAAAGTAATAGTTATTTTAATTTAAATATTAATTATTTTATTAATTTTATTTTAGTGAGTTCGAAATAAAATACCATTTATAATTTTGTTACTATGAATACGATTAATTTAAAAATTAAATATATTCTTTTATTTTAATATTTGTTAGCTTGAAATTATATACATATATATAAATCCAAAATAAACTACTCCTTATTTTAAATTATATATATTTCTTATACATGTCATTATTTAAATTTAAATATGAATAAAAGAGAAACAATAATTTCAAAATAAAATAACCTCTTCACCCAAAAGTTAAAATTAAATTTAAGTATTTAATTAATTGGATTGAATCAAATGTTAGAAACTTAATTATCTAGGTTTTGTATTCTTAAATTTGTTTTATAACTAGACTACATGTACATAAAATTGAATTATAGTTCATATAAATATATATTTTTCAATAAAAGACAATTATAAATAGTCATAATTATAATGGGAAACAATTGTATAAATCTACCACTAAAAAAAATTATTTTATAATTTAGAAAACTTCAATATTTACAATTAGGGCACGGAGAGATGAAATCAACTAATTTGTCAGAAAATTGAATCAATTAAATAAAAAAAAATTGAGGAAGAGATGAGAGAGTAATATGGTAGTAAAAAAGTGACGAGTGAAAAGAGAAATGACAGAAAATATATGTAAGGCGGTGGGGGCCATTTGAAGAAAGAGAAGAAAGAGGGGGAAATAAAGTGTGGAGTTGAATTCGAGGTTTATAAACTCCTCTCTCCAAACCAAGATTAAATTTATCCACTCCACTCAACTTCTTGCCTTAAAGACCACTAAAAGATTCGAGATTCAAATTTCCTCACATCTTACGCGTCATTTTTTCAGGCCTCAACTTTAACTTATTGAATCAATTTAAAACTTGAAGTTGTAATATTATCCATTTTAGATCCTTTAACTTTTGTAATGTTAGGTTTGGATTATAAGTAACCAGACTAGAACCAGCTTGTGTGCACATAAGAGCCTAACCCTACAATATAATTATGGGTATATAAGTAAAAGAATAATATTTTCTTTGATATGAGGCTGGTGAAACCGAAAGTAAAATCAGGAGAGCCTATTATCATTGTGGAAATATAGAGAGGACTGTTGCCTCTAATAACTGGTATTAAAGTCGTGCCCCAAACTTAGCCATGTTGATGGAATCATTTGGTGTTTGAACAAATAAAATTTTGTGAGCCTCTAAGATATAGCCATGTGTGACAATTATTATGAGTGTGTTAAAACGTATTTAACACCARATTATCCTACCATGTAATGCATGATTGATCTCTATCATATACAAGGTGTGTTCAAAAWWTTTTTTTAAATAATAAACAAAGGAGATAACCTAGTAAAAGCAAGCTAGTGTGCTCTAGAGAAAAAAGATGTTAGCCTCAATAAGAGCAAGCTCTTAATGTGATCGAGAGTGATAGAATTAATGACTATTTGGACTATTTGAGGGGAGACATGGAGATGATCATAGGTATATAAATGAAGGACAACATCTYCAATAGAACGAAGTCTACTAATTGAAACCTTAGAGAAATTGTGGGTAGGTATGCAAACATCTCTTTATCAAATTTCTATGGATAACAATATATCTACTACATACTAAGAGCAAGCAAGTTTGCACTCCAGATAAAAGGAGTGAGCCTGGATAAGAGGAAGCTCTCGACATGACTGAAAGTGGTAGCTAGAATGAATGACTATTTGAGATGAAACTTAGTGATATTTTGTACAAGGGAAGGATTGTTGAAAGTACGACCAAAATCTCACATCGGCTAAAAAGGAGAAGATCATAAGTATATAAGTGAAGAAAAACATCGAATGAGGTAAAGAGCTGCAGTGCAAACGTCTCTTTTATCAAGTTTTTATGGACAAACAATACATCTTTTACACTAAGTAATAGGTTGGAACTTGGGACATTTCAATTCAACAAACCAACCTTGCAATCAAATAAGGTGAGCAATCACAAAGTTTGGATAACTTCAAATTTATAGCAAGGAAGCTCTTTTAAGGAATAGGAGTTTACTTTTAGGCAAGAAACAAGTGTGGTGAAGAAGTATTACTTGATTGAGAGCCTTACCCAATTTTCCCTATCAGTTGCAAGTGGATTAAGATGCTATCTAAATATCCATTTGTATTCTTTCAAAACTGATGACACATAACAAAAAGAAAAAAAACTATATCATTGGCTATAACAGATGTAATTCACAATTAGTCATGGAAAAAGCCCCAATCATGTACAAGTTGATCTTCTGCTATAGTTTTCCCTTCCCTTCCCCTTCCTTTTCTTTTCATTTTCTTTCCCTTTCTCTCCCTCTCCCTCTCTCTCTCTTCTCCTTCTCTCTCTTTCATTTTATTTTCTGCAGCATGTGCCAGACAAAGCTTTTGGATGTCAGCAATATGGCTTCCTTCTTTCTATGAGTTTGATGGCATCAGATCATAGAAAAGGAGAGATCAAACCCTTTACTTTCCACATGGCCCCCAGCATCATTTTCCATTTCCATATTTACAAGGGAAAAGGAAGAGAAAAAAACAAGACTGAGCTTTCTCTTACAGATCAGTTTCTAGAAGATCATCATTATCCTTTTGCTCTCCCATGGATGTTAGTCTTTTAACTAAGATATCTAAAGCTTCCTTCATCCACCAGTGTCTGCATACTTCTCTAGCTTCGGCTACAGTCATCTGAGAGTAAAAATCAAGTTCAACCCATATATTAGACACAATTGTATTGATGCAATACCATAACTAAGGTTTTCCAGATTTGAATTCTTGTGTTTATAATGAAATCGAAGATTTTCTTTAGGTTACGAGGACTTTAATTAATTGGAAAAAGTGAGTATGATTTTGGAAACGTACCCATATTCTCTGCCTAACATGTTTCTCTGGCCAGAGGTCAAGTTGCTCCTCAACCAATAATGGGAACATATAGCCTTCATAGTATGTGCCTTGGCTTTTGCTGATGAATCTCCAGTTTCCAAGTTGAGTCTGAGAAAACAGAGGCAAACCCATTTTAAAACTCAGCTTAAAGGAGTTATTGGGGACATTGATATTTGATTTGAAACTTTTCATGGCTTCAAAGAGAGTGTTGTTCCAAAACCAGAAATACAATGGAAAAAGAAAGACTTGCAATAGAACAGAAGACCCACCTCAACTTTGCCAAGAACCCCAGCTTCTTCAAGTGACTCTCTAGAAGCAGCTTGTTCCAAGGATTCATCAAGCTCCCAACCACCCTACAACAGGAAATGAAAAGGAAAAATCTCTTTAATGACGAGAACCAAATTGAAGAAAATAATTGAAATCATTGATATAAGTTGTTTCATTTCAGTACCTTGGGAAACATCAGGCCCTGACCCTTCTGAGAACTTATCACAAGCACCTCATATTCATCATCAATCTTCATCCCGTCCTCGCCAYAYTTGAATCTATAAGGTATACAACTGCAAGAACCCAACATTTCTCCACGTCAATCAAGAGAATTTCAGAAAAAACAAAAACAAACAGAACAAAAAATTGGATGTGAAAAGAGAAAGAAACAGCACCCACCCCACAACTTGGCGAAACCCCATATGATTATATCTCTGCAATTCCCTCCCAGTACGAGAAACCAAACAAGCCATCTTCTCAATTCTCGAAACACAACAAGAAATCAGAAACAGAATCTCCAAATCAAGCCAAGAAACCAGAGACCCGGATCGAATATTGGGCAATTTATGGAAGATTAAGATTAGAAAAAGGGGAAGGATGTGGTAGAATTGGATTGGAAAGGGTGGAGGGAAGGGGCGGGATATATATAGAAAAGGGGTGGTTGGTGTTGATGATGGGGATAACCGCGGGGACAAAAGTACGCGTAAAAAAGGGGGCGGATTGGAAGATAAAGGGGCACAGGTCTTTGTGAGCGTGCGATCAGCGTGGAGACAGCGTAAGCCCACAATGAAAGGAAGAGGGACACAGCGCCCACTTGAGGGGACGACTCGCATCGCCTTCTGGGCTCTAATTCACCTTCCGTGTCGTTTCCTTCAACAACTCATATGCGCCAGAGCCTTCAAAAATAACTTTATGACCGAAGAAATTTTAGTTGCGTTTTGATTGGTAATTAGAAAACGTAAATCTAAAATTAAGAAGAGTTTTATTTTTTATTTTTAGYGTTTTCAGAGRRGTGTTTGATAGCAAATTTGATAATTGAATGGTTCAACGTGTTTAATAATATATTTATAAACTATGAGTAGTTACAAACTAAATATTTATTAATTTATTTATTAACATTTTTTTTATAAATGGTGTATAATTATGTAATTTAGAATACATTTTTAATTTTAACAAATTTATAATATAAAGTAATATATTTATCAAAGTTTGTATCATTAATGTAATTATGCATCTTAAAATTTTCAAATTCTAAATYTGAAAATACTGAAAATATAAAAAAAATCGTTTTTCAGAATTTATACTATTTGGATCACAGTTTTCAAAAACAAATCTCTCAAATCTTGGAAACTTTATTCACTCAAGCCATTGGATTCAGTATATGTGAAAACAAAAGACAAAATCCGAATTTCCCACCAAATAGATCCTTATTAACTCAACCTAACTGATACGGTTTGAATTGAATTATAAATTTGTTTGAGTTGTGTTCATTCAAATAAATAAAAGTTGTATATATTTGTCGAAGGATTCACCTACAATCTGTTTGCGTTGAATTKAAATCGAAATTATTATTAATTTCGAAACTATTTCTCATATTTATTTTAATTTCATTTCATTCCATGATTTTTTATGGATTATTTATCTTATAAAGATTTTTAGAAATTACTTATAGTTTTTAGAATGGTTAAATCAGAACTAACTAAATCTAAATATTTTATGGTTGGATTAAGTTTAATATTGAATAAAAATTATTTAGTATGAATAAATTTAGACTTGGACAATTAGATTGGGTCAAAAAATACCTCAATCCAACCAATCACAGTCCCTGATTGGATGGAGAGGGAGTCTCCCATTTTGTTTTTATGGGAAACGTTGACTCCTTTGGGATTTATGGAGCTTGCAATTTTTGATTCCCAATAATTTCTCTCCCATGTTTGGGATTTGGAATATTAAATGCTTCCTCTTTTTATTTTATTTTGCATTTAATATTGTAATAAATGTAGGTAGGGGTGACCGACACGTACGTCGGTGTAAAAAAATGTTAAATATATTTAGTCATTTAATTTTTTTCAATTTAATTTCTATAATTTAAAAATTCTAAATTGAATCTTGTGTTTTAATATTTTTAAGTATATCGGTAAATGTTAAAGTTAATTGGTAATTGACATATATCTCAAATTAAGAGATTGTGAGTTCGATTCCCCATATCCACATATTGTGCTAAAAAAATTGGTAATAAATTGATGAATCAGARATTAAAATGGAAAATTTTAAAGAGTAAAGACTAAATTGAAAAGTGTCGAAACGGAACTAAAAATACTTRGGAGGAAAAAAAGGATAATTACAAATTGTACCTTTACAATTAAATGCATTAAAAAGGGTTTTTGTTTTTATAATTTGCAGTTCAGAACTATTTTTAGAATACAAAGGTCTCATTGGAAAACATGACAAGAACTAGATTAGCTTGATTCAATTTTACATCATGGTTGGTTAATATAGTYTATTTTGAAAAGCACTYATTCTTAAGAGTAATTAGAATGATTTTTACTTTACGTTCATAATTTTTTTTTTACTTTACCACAAATTGAAATATGGAGATTTGAACATCTGACTTGAAAAAAAAAGTAGGTATCAATTACTGTTAAACTATATTCATGTTATCTATTACTTACCATACCAAATTTGAGAATCAAAATAAAATCTAATATSTATGAGTAAAGTTTACGACTAASAAAGGGAAAGAAATTTTATTTTACCAAAGTTTTTATAGGTGTTAAAAGGGACTTTTTTTTTTAGGTAAAAATTAGTCAACACATAATAACAATTATGATGTCCCCATTAAACCCAAAGTCAAATAAAATAAACCTTGAGCAATTTTATGATTGCAAGTGTTTGGAACTTTGAAAATGACAATTATACTATTTTTTAAATATATATATCTTAAAATAACTTCTTCTTCTTTTTTTTTTTTTTGGTCCCAAGTCCGTGTAGCCTTTTTCTTTCTGTAACTTTCCATTTGTACTTTTCAGTCTTTCATTTATTTTAACGAAATCACACTATAATTTGGATACTGTGAACGTGGTTGATAACGGTAAAAATAGAATCGAATTTAGTAACTGTTTCTTGTTTTTATTATTTCTTTTTCTTTCTTAATTAAAAAAAGGAAATAAATATTTTTTAACAACAAAAATAATGATCCAACAGTGCTATTCCTCAAASATTAAAAACGAAAAACAATAAATTGAATATTACCGAACAGATCATTATACTCCGATTGTATTTCAATGGTATCTTTTATTTTAACATTTACTTTATGGTCCTATAATTTGAGACAAATATTTAGTTTTATACTTGATTATTATGTTAATTTTTTTTATTAATTATTTGACAAATAGATGATGTGACTTTGATTTTCAAGTATGTTAAGATTAATATACTAATGGGAGTATGTCAAGAAAGTACATATGCTAGTTGAGGTGTATATTGAGAGGGGCAAACTGCGAACATTGGAGTAATAATAACGGTAACGACCAAAATTTAATGTTTTTTCTTTTCTTTTAGTTGAGTGACCAAAATACACATCTTTTAAATTTAGAAACTAGAATAAAATAAATCTAAAATTTCTAAGGATCGTAATAGGGCTTAGGTTAAATGTAAAATTTAGTCACTAAACTTTCAAGATTGTATTTTATAGGTCCCTAAACTTAAAAGAATAGTTTTTGAAGTTTCAATTTAGTATCTCATAAGTCCGTGAAGTTTAAGAAATGTTCATAGGTCTTTGAATTTTAAATTTTGTGTTTAATGGGTCTTTATTATATTAGAAAGAAAATGTAAATTCACATACCTAATTAGAAGTAAAATTGAGAGGTGCGATTCGGCTTACACAAAATTCAATTTTGTATTTAATAGTTCCATGAATTTTATTAAGTATCAAATTTGACAAAGACCTATTAGAAACAAAATTCAAGAATCTAATAGACGCTTTTGAAACTTCGAAGACCTATTAAACAAAATTGAAACTTCGCCAACTTATTGCTAAACTTTCATATAATATTTCAGTTTTGCTTCCAGATCCAACGCAGACACAATGCAGTTGACTTAATTAAGACAATTCATGTAGATGTTCTATAAAATGCAATCTATAATTTTAACAATAAAGAAAATACTTTTATGGATAAGGTACCTATTAATATCTTAGGGTCGTTTGGTTCAAGGTTTCAAAAAAGATGTCTGGGATTAAGATGCTGGGATGAAGATACTTGGGAATAAGATGTCTGGGAAACAAAGAAAACAAAGATAACTGTGCTTGGTTGTATACATGTCCAGGATTAAGATGTCTGGAAATGAATTACATATATGTTTATTTTGTATGATTACTCTAGAAATATGCATTTTATGTCATTGTAAACATTGATTAATAACAAATCAAATTTAAATAAATAAATAAATTATATAAATTAAATTATTTTATATTAGCATTCTAAATTTTTAATTAACAATTTAGCTATATTGACAATTTAGCACAATAATCAATATTAATATTAAATGTTATTTAACTAAAATACAATATATACATATTTAGAGAAATGATATATTTGTATAAAGCTTTCACCCTTTAATAAATATGTTATAAATAATATATCTAAATTTATGTTGTGTTGATTTTATTTAACAATCAATCTTAATGACTATCATTTTATGTGTTTAACAAAATTGATCATTTTCATCTTATTAATTGCATCAATTAATTATATTTTTTATTTAAAAAATTAAGTATACACTTTAATTAATTCATTTATTACAATAGAATAATTAATTTGATACATTATTTGTAAAATTTTAATGTTGTTTTATTAATTATAAATTTAATTTAAATATTTTAACTAATTTTAATTAATTAATTTGAATAAATAATTACATTAAAAAATATTTAAATGAAGAGATATTTTGGCACAAAATTCATGGACAAATCCATGAATTGAGAGGAAAAGAAAGTCCTTGTCCATGGAAATAAGCTATTCCCAAGAAAAGATGATTTCAAATCTGTGTAACAAACAAGTGTTTTACTTTGTTCATGTCCATTCCCACCCAAAAAGCCCTCCAAAGAAATGGCCCCTTAAAAGTTGATGATTGAATTTCCGACTGAACTAACAGAAAGATAATGAAAAAAAATATTAAAAATATAAGTACTAAAATAAATAAATGTGACTTTTAAATAAAATAATAAAATAAATGTGAAAACTTAGGAATACAAATAAGATTTTAACCTCGTATGTTTATGAAAAAAAAAATCAAAGGAAATAAGCCGAATTAAGATGCATGCATCTCCAAAAGAAAGAATAATTAAGAATTAAGAAGAAAAAAGGAAGGAAAATTTGATGCGAGGCTTAAAAGTCTCAATAAATAGTCTTTCACACCTTATAAAAATCAGCTGTAAAAGAATAATGGGCATCCAAAAAACAATTGACACATTTTTTTTTATTTGGTAATTTTCAGTTATCTTCAAGAAGAACCACATCCATAGTTTTTCTAAACCACCATCATCACTTTATAATAATTCCCCTTTTGACATTGTTTCAAAATCAAACATTTATATTATAATTTAATTAATTCGAGTTCAATTTAGCTTTGAGATTGCTTTCAAACTCGTTTATTCTGTTTTCTTTTCACTTTTAATTTATTAAACTAGAAAAAAAAAAAAACAATTCTTGATTAATAACACTTCTATTATTTTAGTCAAATTTCCAAAAATCAGTTTTAAATTTCAGAAATATCGTGTTTTGTAAATTTGTGTTTATTCCGATGATTTATTTTAAATGAACTATTTCATAAAAATAAATAATAATAAAAAGTACAAATCGCCAATTAACTTACCGCAATTTAATAGAAAAGAGCACTAAAATAGATTTTAAATGGATATTTTTTTTCTTCCACTCTTATTCTATCCAATTGGGAAAGAAAATTAGTATTATAAAGTACTTATACTCTTTATTCACACCATATGTCTTTTTAAAAAATAATTATTTAATATTATTGTATCCCAAATCATTAAATAATGAATGAAAGTACTTATTCTCTTAGTTCACACCATATTTTTATCCTTTCATAAATAATTATTAGTGGATCTCATATCATTATTAAATGATGTTATGTGGTTGATAATGAAGTTCATACTCTTATAGAATTTTTTTTCCCTTATGCTGCTTCTCGCTACCATGTCATGTCAAATCAACATTTAAATGATAGTATTAATGACATAGACTTATTAGAATCAAAAGAAAAAATTCAATAATTTATTTATAGAAACATAAAAATTTAAAAGTGCTAAACAAAGTAACAATACATATCTAAAATTTTATTATTCCAGGGTGTCAGTTGAAAAATATTGTTTGGCCAAAACGAGTATAGCTAAGCGGCATTTAACATATAGTTCAGGTTGTGAATTTGATTCCCACCCTCACATGTTATAACAAAAAGTTATTATAATGAATAAACCACCACTCAACCCAAAAACTCAAGACCCATCAAGTGAAATCAATATAAATGGAGAGGAAACATGAACATAGGGGTTCGCTGATGGGTTGGATAAATTTAATTTATTTATATAGATTCTAACCGATTATGTTATTTTTGTAATTATTTTCCCATTCAAATAAATAAATCATCAAGTAAATCACATTTTCAATGCATGAATTTGAAGTATACATCAAAAAAATAAAATTTAAGTCGCATTCAAAGGAAGACTCAGCATTAGCAAAGCGTTTTCATTTGGAAACCTTTGACTTGGTCGTATGCTACTCCCACGTGCCACATACTTTAGAGTGTGAAATTATATCCGTATATTATACCTAATAAATAAATAGATATTTAAAAAAAACCAATAAATAAATAAATATGGACCCGCCCACTTTTTCAGAACATTTTGTCATTATTTCGTGTCTTTTATTATTTGGGTCCTTTTTTTTCTTTTTTTCTGTTAATGCCAAAATAGAATTGACTTGCAAAGACCCTTCAAAACCAAATTAATGGAGTAGTTGGGAACTCACCTCCTAAAAAGTTTTAATTTCAAAAATGCATGTGGTTGGCCTCTCACAAATTTCAACAACTATATGCACTATTATTTCTCGCCCCATATCCACTCGAAGTCAAATCAACTTCGAGATGAGTTATAAATTTTAAGGATTGGTCTGATTATATATCAGTTGACTAGCCGTTATTATTTAATTTTGGACGACGTACGTTTTCCAGATTCGTCGTCATGCAAATATTAAATTTGAGTGTTTGTTTGTTGATCTTAGTCTTTCGTTCTAATCAAGTAGTGTCACATTTTAAATTTACCTCACCAAATAAATTATGGTAGAAAATTAACATATTGATTCTAGAAATAATAAATAATTTGTGAATATGAAAAAGAGGAAATTTATTGGTGAGATGGGAAATGGATATAAAATACACCAATTTCCAATTGTGCGGCGGACAAGCTGCAAAAGCCATTGGTGAATTTTTGACATGATAACTTTTGGAATCTTCTCTCTCTTAATAAAAAAATTTAAAATAAAAATAAAAATTGTATCCGATTGTGATTGGACAAAATTATTTTGATGGTCGCTAGTTCTTCTCGTCCCATTGGATGTTTTTTAGCTAAATTTGGACATTTCCAAATATTTTTCTTTCTCAAATAGGTATTTTTTACACTTTATTCAAATTTGAGACTAAATATTTAAGATTAAAACTAACTTGTATAAGGGTAAAATGAATTTTCTGCTTATATTCTTATCAATTATCTCAACATTTTATATCTTTAATAATTATTCTAAAAATTATTATCATATCGGCATTCCATAAATTTTTTTATTGCATTCAGAACTATTCTAACAAAAGACCCTTAGAATCAACAAATTCAAAAAAAAAAAAAAAAACTGTCACACGCATGAAGGATGGAAAAATATAATTTGATCCATAATTTTTAAATTTACAATACATATAAAATGAATATGACATAAAATAGTATAAGATATAAACTATATTAAATTGACCGATTAAGCTTTCATATTGGTTTTAGTCGTTTTATGGGTTAGTTTTATGTAGACAATATTTTACTATGCCTATCACTTCATGTTCATATAATGTAATTAAATTAAATATAAGAAATAATGTAATGGAAATTATTTTAAAAGGTAGTTTTTGCCTTCATGAATTTGTTCTTATCAAAAGAAGCTAGATACAAGCGGCGGAAAATTTTAAAAATACTTAAAATAAATTTGTTGTCGCTTTCAATTTTGGACCAATTGATAAATAATGAGGTGGAGCTTGGAAATTTTAGCACCATTCTCTTTTATTTATTATTTCTATTAATGATATTTTAATTTCCCACTACCTCACGTGACATGGACACACTAAATTAATTTGTTTTTATGGCACCTTCTAAAGTTCCATGCAAAATCTTTATTTTTTAATTTAGTTTCTTCTCCATTTCTTAATTAGAATTTTCTAGATAAATTTTAGAGATTGGATAACGATTATGTTTTTTTCTGGATTTTAAAATTTTTGTATTTCACTATTGTTTATTTATTTATTTTGTAATTTACTTTTAACCAATTTTGAAATTCAAATCCTTCTATATAAAAAAAAACATATAAATCTAGCTTCTTCTTCTTTTTTTCACAATTTTTGTTGTTCTATTCATCCTATTAAATTCTTAGGGAGTTTCTTTTTTCAATAAAAAATATATTTTTAAAATTTCTAAATTTTTGTTAAGATTTTCAAAAACGCTTTTAGCTAGATTACAAAATAACGAAAATTAAGAGTAAATAAGCTTGGTGAAAAACCGCTATATTTTGTAAAACTCTTAAAATATCTTTTAGTCATCTTTGCAAAACTAAAAATAAATAGACATTTTCTAAAATAGGCGTCAAAATTTAGTCACCCATAAATTTCCATATAATTTAAACGATTGATATTTCCATATAATTTAAACCATTGATAATTCAAACAATCTAAATATTTTGTAAATTGAGAAGTTCTAGAGTACTAAAAAAATGTGAAATTTCTCTCTCTAGAACTCTCTTTTGTTGTTTTGTTTCAAATTTAAATGGTTCAAACCGACTAAATTTGAAAATTTTAAATTGTTTGAGAAACTTGAGAATGCTAAAAAAAATGTGCAAAATATTTCTCTTTTTTTTCATCACATCTAAGAAATTTGAATCTTTTTAATTCGAAAAGCTTGAAAAATACTCTAAAAAAATACACCAAATATACAATTTGGTAATCATAAATAAGCTTTTCCCCCCAAATATTTCCTTCTCATTATTGACTATCAAAAATTATTTTAGTTGTCTTCCTGATGGAGAGAAGTAATGATTATTGGAAAATAAGTTTCATTGATAATTTAATCTAAATCTAAATTAATTTTGAAACTTGATACCTAATCCTACTCATGCAACTATAAATATATAAATGTACTTGTTCATTAAGCATTTAAACCATAACTATAAGGTAAATGAACAATATACCTCATTGGAAGTTTTTGTTAAATAACTTTGGTTAAATTTTAATTTAATTAATCTCTCAATTTTGACATCTATTTAATTCCTAAATTTTTTAAAAAATGTATTTAATTAACCTTGTGTTAATTTTATTATAAAACATACAAAGTTCTTGAAATTAACATCATAATGTGTCTGTGCCAAGATATCAAGGTAAAAACATATATGAATAACTCATTATCTTGAAGTTGGAGGTTCAAATCCTCACCCCATGTTGATTAGTAATACATCCAATTGCATTAACAAGTGATTAATTTAAAATTATGTTAAAAATAAAAGTGATTAATTTGAAATGATATGGCAATAGGTGGTTTAAGGGAGCAAACTTTTCTGGATAAAATAATGAGAGGGAGGGAAAAAAAAGGTCTAGCTAGCCTATTTCTTTGATTCCATTGTACATAATTATTATTTTTCAATCTAATCAATATATCACGTCAATATTTAATTAGAAAATTTTAGAAATATTCCAAAACTAAATAGATATAACTACTAACATTTATGGATTAAATCTTGCAATTTAATTACTAATTTATCAACAAAATTTTTATATAAAATTCAAAAACAAAGATAAAATATTCAAAATAAAATAAATAGGAAACTTCTTAGAAAAACTTTATCCCCTTCTCTTCTCGCCGTATGGATGGATAGGCAGACAGTAAGAGGCCAAAAATAACCCAAAAGGCTGAATAAAATGCCTTAAAAAATAGATTAATATTATTTTACGCCATTTAAAAGAGACTTTTGGGCAAACGTGACCTATGCTTCATTTTTATAATTGACGTTCTTTGGAAATTATTGTAGATTAAAGAGATGGGTCCTATAYATGAAAAATATTATAATATAAAGTTTCTAAATTTTCCACAACCTAATAAGTTAAATCATTTTTAAAATTTTTATCTATATAAATAATCAAAAGAAATGCTTATAATTTTAGGTCGTGTTGTTGTGTCTTCTTCAAAACCCTAAAAGCAATAATATCTTCTTCTCGAACCAATCCACAATATATTATATATATTAATGCCCAATTGATATTGTTAAGTAAAGAAATTAATTTTTTTTTTGAATTTAACGATTCTGGGAGGAAAGATTTGACCATCAAACTTTGAGATAGTAATAGGTATCTTATCTATTAACCTATGCTCGAATTGGCTAAAGAAATGAGACGTTTCTGTAATTTTGGTTGGTTAAATTATATAGTCAAAACTATAAGAATTTAAAATCGAAAAAAATATTATAGTTTTGATGTACGTATATATGCGTATGTTTGCTTGGGGTTGAACGTAAATAGTATTTTATAAGATTAAAGACTTTTTCATTCTACCTTATCTAAATATTGAAGAGATTCAAACGTGTGGATTATTATCACTGAAAGTTAAAATTAATTGTACTAGCCAAACAACCGAATTATACAAGGTAGTTGTGGAAAATCGTATTTGATTGAATTTGTCACCTACCAGAGAAATTTTATTTTAGATCGTATATAATTTGAATCTATACAAGACGTACGTATCTTTAAGAATCTTAAGAATTCTCTCGTTTAACTAATTATAAGTTCCGATCAACTTTGCCTAACTAAATAACTCATATATGAGAGATAGTCTAGGCTAAACAACACACAAAAGAACTTTCTCTTTGATTTTTATAACAATTCCTAGTATCCAACATGAAAAGACAAACAAACATGCAATTATCTTGACAAAGTGAAAAAGCAAAACAAAACTTTGGTAGAGTTCTATAACACAAGAAATTTGATGGAACTTTCATATAACAGTACAAAATTTAAGCAAAAAGTCCCCCTTTTCTATTTTATTTTAACTTCCCTATTCAAAATCTCTCAATATTTTATTAATTTTCTTACCTATTTTCTTTTCAACTTCCCTATTCAAAATCTCTCAATATTTTATTAATTTTCTTACCTATTTTCTTTTCAACTTTTCAAAAGATTGATGGATGATTATACTAAATGTGAGAGTATCTTAATTGTTGTGGTTATAAGGGGTGGAAACAAAATTCCATATTAATTAGGGAAATGAATTGTAAACAGCACAGGCAATCTTTGATTTGTATCCGATGTTTGACCACAGGGTCAAAAGGAGAAAAGAGACCCTTCAGTTGTGTAACAAGGCGTCCATACGATTACGATCAGACAAGTCCTCTTTCTCAAAATTGGAGATTTCTGCTAGACACGATCTTTCGTATGGCATCCTAGTTCCCCATTGATATGAATACGCCGATTACCTTAGKCCGATCTCACGACTAAGATAGTGGCATGTCCAAAGCAAACGTCTTTCTATAGCTCGGATATTTGAAAAAAGACACTTCTTTTCTCAAGAGAATCTCCTTTCATGAGTTGTAGGTTTTCTAGAGAAGGCTCTTCATTTTCGTTTTTAATTGTTTTCTTTTCTTGAGAGAAAAATATAATATATTAGAATTATCAATTATTAATTGACATGTAATAATACATTTTGGGAAAGACTTATTTTTTCTAGGGAGAGAGAAAATTGAGTGCATTAGATGTTGTTTTGGTTTATTTTCTAGAAAATACCCTCTTTCGTTTCTTCTTGAGAGAGAGAAAATGAGTTATAGTTCCATTAGTTGAATAAACTATATAATTATATGTAATATATCTATTTACACATTATGTATAGAAAATATTCATTTTTATCATATATAGTTATCTATTATTTCAAAGGACATAGTGTAAGAACAAAATAGTTTAGCTTCCAAAATTAAAATCATGATGTTGATCAATGTGGAAAACCAACTTTGTATATATCCATCAAGAAATTGTCTCAACTTAAAAGTTATAAGTTAATTAAGAACGAAATTTCTTAACCAAATTATTGATGGGTAAATATACGCTGTATATATAAACTGTGTATTACTAACTAACAGATTACAACGTAACTGGCTACAAATGATATAAATTTGAACAACTTGATGAACATCAAAATTTGATAAAATAGTCGAGACACGCTTCAATAGCGCTAACCTGAAAACAATTATTCGCTCTGCACAAGTTGCTAGCAGACTACAGCGATCGTCTCAGCAGGATACAACGACTAACTCCAATAGAACTGCAACCTCGAACTACTCGGATCTGACAGAACTCTTAGACACTTGCTCTCAACACAAACAASAACAATAACTCAAAAAGAATAGAGAATTCTTGTGAGAGGAGAAGAATACTCAATTGAGGTATGCTTGRATATCTCAAAATGAAGAAATCTACAACTATTTATAGTTGTACAGACAAGTAACATCTCACTCAAAATTAAACACATATGTTACATAGGTAACTTTAACACATGTATTTGTAACTTTAACAAAATAATGAAATAACTTAAAATTTAATAAACTAAATAAATAAAACCACTATAATAATAAATAAGAATAATATTCAAATGTAAATGTGAATAATACTCAAATATATATGAAACTCCATAGGTTTAGTTACGCTTTTATTTGTTTAGGTTGGGTTTGGCAATGGCTTCWATTCTTTGTTTCTTATTTCCAAGTTTCTAGATTTTTAAAAATATAAACGTTTGATAATGATTCCWATTTCTCATTTTTCTTCTTTAAGAAACGTTTCCAAATTTGTATGGAAATTCTAGAAACAACAAAATCAAGTTCCATTTTCAGCYTTTTTTCCAAAACATAAATAAAAATATTATTTTATCATTATTAACTTATAAAAGACATATAATAACTATTAAAAAGTAAATATAACAATTAAAATTAAACATTTAAATTTAATATAGAAACTCTCTCTCTTTTAATTAAAATGTTAAAGAACCATAAATAAGAAATGATTAACCAACCATGTTTATGTTTATTTTTTCAATGAAAGGAAAATTCCAGAAAAGTTAGCAACTGCATCTATTTTTTATTTTTTTAATTGAAATAAGAAACAATAAACAAAAACGTTAATGAATGTTTTTTCCATTAAATTCATAAAGTTTTTTTTTCGGACTGTTATTAAATTCATAAAGATAATGTACTAAAATTTCCACATTCATATATGTGATACTGATTAGATAAATGTTTGTTTGATTTTATTCAAAGTAAAATTCTTTATCTCTATATTGAATATTAAAAATTTAAAATACTGCCAATAATATTTCAACTATGTAATATAATATTAGTCTACATGAAATTAAAATGAACAAAAATCCATAAATAATCCTGTGGGTTCTCCATCCAGTTTTAATTTTATTCTGCTTCTCGCAAAGAAGAAAATTGTAATTTTGGAATTCAATTTGGTTGATTTCTCTTAGGCCAAACCATTAACCAATATTCTTTTTTTCATATATATATTCAACTATTAGGACCGACCTATGAGTGTTTAAAGACCTGGAAATTATGTTGTCAAAAAAAAAACAAAAAAAAAAAGACCTGGAAATATGATCCATTTGGAGCAATAAGAAAATTATTACATTTGTTTGGCCTAGATTTGGTTTATTAAATGAGTTAAACTCTAATCTGTTGAGTTATTTTATGAAAATTCTCATAAAATTAGTTTGGATTGAGTTTAACCAACTCAAAACTATCGAAAAAAGAAAAAAAAAGGGTTTTTTTTATTAAACTATAATTACTTATATATGCATATATACTTTTTATTGTTTTTTTAAGGTGCTTTACGTCATCAAAGAAAAATGTACTTAACAATTAAGTTAGTAAAATGGTAGAAAAATATGTCATCAAATAAAACAACTAGCAAATACAGAAAAATGAGCATCGTAATATATATAATGAATGTATATAACAATAACAGATAAAAGAATCAATATAAACCAACATATATGAAGTAGATATGGAATAGATACATTGTATATAAACCAATATAAACAAGAGAATAGGATAAATATATTAATTAAAAACATTCATATTAAATAGAAATTTAAAAATAGTACAAAATAGTAGTAAACTAATCATATGTATAATAGAGGGTAAATACCTGGTAAATGTATTGAAAATAAAAAAGAAAAAGAAAAAGGGAAAAAAATTATATACATAATTAATTATCTCGATATATATAATTATCTAGATATATCGATGGATATCTATAAAATCGATAAAAACTTTTATCAGAAATTCCATTTAGATAAATTAGATAAAKGATAAAGTAAGGGTTCAAAAGAAGAGATATCTCCAATCCTAATATATAAATAATACCAATATGATTACAAAAAATATATATTTATAAAAAAAAAAAAAAAAAAAAGAACAATTGAGTTCGTATTGAATTAAAATTTTAAAATAAAAAACCGAAACAACAAATCTCAAATTAAAAAACTTTAAAATCACATGTAAGGTTGAAAGAAAAAAAAAAGATTATGCAAATCCGAAATTTAAGAAACAAATGAAGAAAATTCTTTTTAAAAAATCCCAAATTAAACGTAAGACTGGAAAATTTTAAAAAAACAAACACAAAATATGTAAATAAAAGAGGAAAAACACATAAATATGGGAATAATTCAGACCTACCATATTTTAAATTTTGAAGTTGAAACGTATATTGTCAAAATTATGCAAGAAATGATACCTAAAACTTCTGGTTCCTTTTATACATATTTGAAGCATATTCAAATACGAATTCTCTCATTTATCATAGAAATGAATGAGTAAATATATTAATTTTATTTTAACTTTGATAATTCAGATACTGTAAACAATATCCATGATAATCCTCTCCATTCTAATTCCAATTTCAAAATGATTTCAATACAGTTCCAAAATTTATTAAAATTACAAGTATATAAATTTTCTTTTCAATTGATTCTCGTTTTGATTTTATCTCATTCGCATTCCGTCTAAAAAAATATGGTAGATAGAGGCATAACAAATTGAATCATCTACTTTCAGACACGTTTTAAATATATTTAAATAATATATTTTTTGCTGAGATATAAAATGTGGTCTTCTAACTTTCAAGATTATTTTATCTTGCTATCAACTTTCGTAATATTTATTTTAATTTCTAAACTTTCAAATTTGTTTTATTACGGTCTCCTGACTTTTCTCTTTTAATTTATAAACTTTAGAAAAGTAACTATTTTATCCTTTACCTTTATTTTAATTCTAAGACGTAAAAGACATGATTTCAAATATGTATATAATTAACATGTTAACATGAGCATGTATTGAAATCATATAGGTTGACAGTCAGTATTAGTATCAGGTAACCAAAATTTTGGTGGCCAAATAATACGGCAAAGACTCAAATTTTATTTTTTTAAGCTTTAGAAACTAAAATAGATTTTTTAAGAGTTGGGAGATTAAAATGAAATAAAGTTCAAGATTAAAAACTAAAATATCACTTAAAATTTAATAAGAAAAGGGAGGGAAAGAAAAAACTAAAAGAGGCCCAAAGATATGTTATTCTCCAAAGCCCAAATCAAAAGACCCAAACAACTAAAGGAAAAAGGAAAAAGAAAAGGAAAAAGAAAAAGTTTCTTCCACGTGGAGAAAGAACCTATGCTTCCCAATCACAACAGTGGAAGTTAAAACCGGCACATCCGGTAGCCCAAAGCCGGATTTGGAATCCACTTCTCTGGATATTGCCAAGTGGACACCCAGCCTTAACCGGCAACCGATTTGGAGCTGTTTGGACTCACGGTTTAGCTTTATCTCCATTGACGATAATACAAATTTATTTTTCATTTTTTTAATAAGGAACTTTATCCTCATTTTGATGATTATCTATATTTACATATTTATAGTTTTAATGTATTTATTTTCTAGATAAAGGTTTGATGAAATGAAACTGAACCAAAATATATAAATATCAACCTCTATGTTTCTAGACCGACTCCAACATGAGTCTCTAATTAAAAGATCATGAGTTTAAATCTCTCATCTCACTTGTACTAGAAAAAAGATACGGTATAATTCTATACTTGGTAACCGTCCATCGTATTGGCACCTCTCATTGTTGTACTAGAAAAAAATCTCGTGATTCTAAAATTGTTTAATAAGTTATTGAACAACATTATACACAAATCTAAAAGTTCGCGTACTAAACTTATAATTTAACCAAACTAATTATTTAGAACTATTGTACTTAACTTTTGTAATATTCACCGTGCATTGTATAAATAAATAAAAATAAGCTTTCCATTCGTGATTTTGGAATTTTTTGAAACAAGCCATCATATTATTTTATTTCCAAAATTTACCTATAATTTGAGAAAATTATTTAATAACGAGAAACAATAAACAAAATCATTATCAAAACACATGTATTTCTCCAAAACTAGAAAAAACAAAAAATATATTTTAAGAAAATGACCTATAGTCTATAACTCTCTCCTAGACTTAAACTTGCTAAAATTGATGTAAACATATATTTCGAGGTCAAGATCTTAAATTTATTTTGCCAATATAAACTTAGCTCATCGGTAATTGGCGATTGGTGTTTGTCATTAACTATTAAACTCGAATTCCTCCACCCACATTTTTTTTAAGGAAACTCCACCCCACATATTTTATTAAAAACGACTTTATTTTATTTTAGTCCATATATTTTTTTTTGTTCAATTTAATCTTGTATTTTTCAAAATGTCTGTCTTTGTCTTTGTCTTAGTCTTTGTCTTAGTCGTTTTTTTATTAGTTTTTAAGCAGAATGTTCATTATGATGAATTATAATCGATTAGGAGAACTGTCTTCCTCATGTCATCCTGATATGGATTTTCATTTACAAAATTTGTAACAAAATAAATGTTTTAAATACCAAACTGAACAAAAAGTTGAATATTTAAAACAAGATGTTTTTTTATTATTAGAAATAATTATGATATTGACGAAGTTGACTTACCTATAAAACCCCAAAAAGGGAAAAAATCGAGAGAGTAATTTATAAATAAATAAAAAAAAAAAGGTTCAACCATCTGGCCTGTAAAGGTTATTAGGGATACAGTGATAAAGATGGTTACAGAATCAACAATTTATACGTAAAATCTTCTCTCTCTCTCTCTGCAAAAATATGGTTTCATTTTAAGAGTCGTCTCCGACTTCTCCAAATTCTTCCTTTTTCTTCTCTGTTTCTTTGCCCCTTTTCGCCTGTCTCTGTTTCTTTCGTTTCGCCGAAAATGGAGAAGACCGCCGGCGATGGCGATTCCGATGCCCAGGTCCCGGTTCACATCCAAGTCGTCAAGATCAAGAGAGAGATCGAGAAGATCAAGCACCCGTCGCTGCAGCAATCCGAGATGACCACGCATCTTCTTCTTCGCGGGATCTCCATTTCCAAGTCGCGATCGCGCTCGCCCTTAGGCCTCGCCGCCGAGAGGCCTATCTCCGTCGGGAACTAAATTAGGTCGCTGCCAGACTTCAGGTCGGTATCGGTAGCCGTATCCAAATTAATCTCCCCTTTTCCCCTTCCCCTTCCCCTGCTCTGCAAAAACCCTAGATTCTTGTTTGAAAGGGATGTAGAAGTACATAGTTCTGGTGTAGGATTTCGAACCTTTAAGGATATGGCGGCACCGCCTTCTTCTTCTTATTCTTCTTCTTTTTCTTCTTCTTCTTCTCTGAGAATCACTCTCTTTTCGAAGGATTCATGAACCAACTTCTTCCGCCTGCGGAATTTTGAAAA
Source organism: Momordica charantia (assembly GCF_001995035.1). The sequence continues at coordinate 276,608 of NW_019104528.1, forward strand.
TTTCAATAATCGATTCTGTTGTGTGGATCAAATTATTATTATTTATTATTATTTTGTAATGAAAGAGAGGGAACGAAAAAGATGATGGAGAATTTTTAAGTTAATAACATAACAAAATAATATATATATTTATTTATAAATAATATGTGATTTAGTTCAGTGCATAAAGATCAAAATAGTTAATTTTAAATTTTATAAAATCAAACTAAGATTATTGATCAAATCGTCACTGATTTTTTTTTTCTTTTTTTTTCTTTTGGCAATTTCAACTTATGTGTTGAATATTATTAAACGGTTGAGATTAGGCTAGAACGACCTAAATAGATTTTTTTTTTTAATAAAAACCAAAATGGAAATGTTTGTTACATGATGCACAATTTTAATTTGGTCACTTACTTTCTAAATTTGGCACAACATAATTGTTTAAGATTTCATATGATTTTGGTTACCATTCTTATATTTATTTACTTTATCTTTTTAGAAAAGAATACAGAGTACAATTGTTATTATGATTGCAAATTATTATTTCAACTTTAAAACTATAAAATTAATGTTAAATATCAAGTTCGCTCATAAATATCATAAAATAAATATGTATTTTTAAATATAGGAAAAAATGTAATATAAAACATAGTAGGAATTTGTGATATTTCTAAAAATCCATATCAGCATTTTATATGATCATTCAACCGCTGTCAATTGTCAATTTAAGCATAGTTCGAATAAATAAGGTACATAACCATAGGTAAAGTTGATAGTTCAAATTGTTCACTCGAGAAGAAATAACAATAAATAAAAGATAAAGATAGTTTAAAGATTATTTAGATTATTTAAAATAGAGATAATTTGCAAACTCATTCAGAGATAATCTTTTTAAGGAATTATTTCAAAAATTTGTTAAGTAAATTATTTTCTATTTTATATTTAAAAATAATTAATATTATTGTGGACGTTACAATCCCCATGAACAAATGAGCTAGAAAGATTAATGACCTTTTTGTTTAAAAAATAAGTCATCCTTGAAAGTTGAGGGCACACTAAAATAAAAATAAGAAAAACAAGCTAAATATATTTTCAATTTGACTTTATTTCAAAAAACAATTTTAAAAAGATCTCTCAAGTCCCAAGATTTCGTCTCGTTTGTGATCCAAAAATTAACTTTTGAAAAGAAAAAAAAAATCACAGTATTTCTTCAATTTAAAGATTCATTTAATAGCAACATAGAAACTATTATATTATGGTTTTTCATTCTCAATTATTTAATTCCTCGAATAACGCCCACAAAGACAAACCCTGCATTCCTAAACTTGGTGAAAGGGAAAAAAAAATCCTAATTCATTTCAAGTTGATAAACAATATAAACAAGTTTCATTAACTTAATCGGTGAGAAGAATTTAACTTAAAACTTTGGTCAAAGTAAAAAACACCATAGATATAAATTTAATATACTAATATCACATTAGGTTTAAAGAATTAATAAAAAAAATTATCAACCTGAGTATCAATTGGTTAAGACATGTATCCCGACTAAAAATACTAAAGTTTAAATCTTCATCCCCACATGTCGTTGAACTCGAGAAAAAAATCCCAATCCCAATCAGCCATCTATTCCTCTAGTTAATGAAAAACTGAAGGCATAGACCAAAATTGAAAATTTTCAAAACCTCATAATAAAAAATGTTGAGTTTCAAACATTAGGGACCAAGATGAATATTGCGTCAAACCTACAACAAAAAATGTACCTTTCCAATTATTATACAAAAATAAATAAACAAATGCTCCCAACAATCTTTCATTTCCATCCACCCAAATTGTAAATGTCACATTCTCAAAATAATAATAATGTAAATGTTATTCATCCCTACTCTTAACCCATAAGGCAATGATGGCCTCAGAATCTTGGTCCCGATTGCTCTTATTTACACAAAGAATATTTGCATTACACAATAGGGAAAAATCACACAAAAAGATAAGAAAAGACCACTTTGAATATTTCTAAAAGGAAAAATAGCAGCAGGCCTAAGAACCAAACCCAACTTGTCCATATTCTCAGAATCATACCCACATTCTTTCCACAAATGCCCACTAAATATAACTTTCTTAGGAATCATTTGATCAAGTAGTGCCTCTTTCAAAACTAAAAAGTGTTTGCATAGACATTCCACAAGCATCTACTTGGGCTGTGTTGTAAGTTCAAACTTATTCCTTATGTCTTAAGTCATGTGTCTAGATAGAGGGAGAGAGAGAGAAATAGTTTTATATTTCTGTTATGTCAAAGCAAGCAAGCTCCAACCAAAGTGCAAATCCCACAGAAATTTGAAGGGATAACTTATTCCTCATGTCATATGTCTAGAGAGAGAGGGTGAAGCAGAGGGAGAGAGATGACATGCAGCAAGAATAACCATAATCACAGAAAGAACATAAAAGGAAAAATGGTTATTATATATGTTCTTTTATGTCACAAAGCATGCAAGTCTCATTCGACACACCTTTAGGAATCTGAGGTGGTAACTAGGAAGTGCTGTCACTAACCTTTTGTTTTTTCAATTGGGTCTCTGCAAATTGTGCTTTAGTCTCTCCCACCAATGTTGCCTCAGGAGTTCAAATTCTGAGTAAAGAACCATTCCAAGTTTTGTTATGGCTTCAACTCCAACCGATTTGCTTAAATTCTTCACCATCTAACTTTTTCTGCCTAGGGAAAGGAAAACATAAAAAGGTTGGTGGACATAGACCAAGAATTGAAAATTATGCTCAGGAGATGATATTCTCACGCCATATAAAGTAGATAGTAGATGCCAGAGAAAGTTTACCATATAAAGTAGACCAAGCATAGAAATCTTACCAGAGAGAAAAAAGTGAATTCAAGACAAAAGGTGAAAAAAAAAAAAAAACCAAAATTATAAAGGTTGTTACAATCACTCAGACAAACTTTCAATTTGAGCAACCAGCCCCAAATTTATGAAAAACAAACTTTCAATTTGAGCAACCAGCCTTAAGAGGTAGTTTGGAAAAATGCACAAACTACCCCTAAAATAAAATGATTTTTTACAATTAGCACGTGAAGCTATAGGGGTTATTAGAATTAAACTCTCAAAATGGTGGCAATTTAAACCCAACTACCAATGAAGTTGTAATAGTAAGGTTTAATTACAATGATTTCATAAGTTTATCGAGTTTTTATATAATTGAAAGTTCAAGAATAGGATTGTAACAACCTTATAATTTAGGGTCATTTTTGTTATCACTATCATGATCAGGAAAGAATTGTATACGGGCAAAGCAATGGAATATTGGGAGGTGGTACGGAAAAAAACAAACGAGGGAAAGATAATAACCATTTTCATAATGATATAGTTGAGGATAAATAAGTCAGAGATAGTACATTATACCATCATTATCAACCCTGAGAGACCACCTTTGATGAAAGCAACTTCACTCTTCTTGTGAGGTTGCTCATCACATCTATGATTACTGATTTCTTCTGAATTCTGAACTGGATTGCTAATTTAGTTGATTCATTTTCACACTTTTTCAGAAGGGTTTCGTCCTCCATTATCTTGGTCGGGAAGTGTCCCAATGCAATCACACATAAAGCAATTACCGTACGTAACGCAGCTATTTCATTTCCAGCACCAAGAGGTGCTTCAGCTGATAAAGATTTGAGCACGTTCAAGTCATGTTTCTGTACCATTTCTTCATCAACCGAGAGCAGCACTCTTAAAGCTGCCAATAAGCGGCCATCAATTATTTCTGGACCACCGACGCACACCTATTACAAAAATAGACAAACAGAAATAGATCAAGAAAAATGTGGTCATAACTTCTCGCAATACTGCTGAGATCTTCAATTCAATTGTGTGGCTTCACAGAGGGTGTAATGTAGGACATATGTAGGAAGGATTTTTTTATTTCATCAATAGTTTTTACAGCAGCTAAACGATCCAGTAGTTATACAACAAGCAAGGTAACAACCCTCTAACTAACCGATAACGACCGAATAACAAACGTTAGGCTTAACTAGCCATTATCCTAACTAACTAACAACCGTTAGGCTGATTAATTAAGCAGCCGTTAAACAAGGCTGTATTTACAGATTGCATCCTCATCAAGGTGCCACAGGCAATGATAAAGTCCCATATCCAACAAGGAAAATACTCCTCCCCAATACTCCCAATCAATCAAGAGATTCTACTGGTCAAAGAATTGATCATTCTCTCATTAGCAAAGAAAAGGAAGACTTTTTTCGATATTTTGAAGTAGTAGGGATCACTCTTCTTGAAATTTCAATGTTGAGCTAAATCCTTTGAAAATGTTATTTTGGGTTCCTTTGAAAATTATCATGTTTTGAGGAAGATTAATCTTTCTCAAAGTTTTATTCATTCAACAAATGATGGCATTGTCAAAGACTTTAGAAGATGAGTTTTCGGGTTTTAGTGAGGATTAGAAAATCGGTGTTAGTGGTATTGATTCTACTTTAGATCATTGTGATGATCGAAGTGATTTTGGGTTGTTTCTTCCTCCTTTCATGTCATTCTTCCACTTTGAAAGGTCCAATTGATTTTTTTAGACATTATTGAAGATCTTTCTATTTTTTTCAGCTTCACTGATGTTTGAATGTCTGGCAAGTGGTTGCTTTTGGTAGCTTATTGGTTATAATAGCATGCAGTTTTTATGCAGAGGTCTATTTTTTCGCTATCTATTTCCAAAGCAAGACTTGAAGGACTTTCTTATCACCATTGTTAGTTCATGGTTTCATGTTTGGAGGGCATGCAAAGGCCTTGGGTTTGAAAGATTTGCAATCTTTCCGGAGCTTTATATTACCTTTTTCTTTCAGTTTTTCACTCCTCTTAGGAGTTTATTTCCTTTGAACATTTGTTCAACACTTCATTTTTTAAAAGTAGAATTTTTTTTTAGTACAACATGTAAGGGTGGGGATTAAGTTTTAATTATCAAATGGTTGTATTATTTTCCCCTTTTCCTTTTAATAGAGGTGATAATATATATCTATTAAACATTTCAAATTGAGGCATAATCACCTCCAAAGTATGTCTACTAAACTTCCCCATTTGACAAAATTGTTTCATATTGTCGGGGTGGGGGCAGGTAGAAACTTTTTTTTTTCCTTCCTTGAGGTGCTCATTTTGAAACAAAATCCTTTGGCTGTTTCTCATTTCTGAAACCAATTGAAGGTTCAGGTAATATGGTCTTGAGAACAAGGTTTGGGAGAAATATAACAAAAAGAGCTATTTTTGTAGATATTAAGTTTAGTGACAACAAAACATTGCTCCAGTAGGTAATTATTTTCACAGGAAAGCACTGACTAGAGGTAGAGAAATGAAGTTAAGTGGAAGCAAAACCTTGAGAAGAGTAGTTTCTCCACGTAGATTTAGCTTGGTCAAAAGAAGTTTTTGCCATGGGGCAGGAGAAGAAAAATTGTCGGAAGAAATTCCTGCAACAATGCTAGCAGCTTCTAAGAGAGCTTCATCATATTTCAGCTCAATATAATCATACTGATTCGATGGTATCACAAATCCATAATCGAGCAGGAAAAGATCATTGTCCAGACATCCATAATTTAGTGTTAACGGAACATTTCCTTCAATTTCAGTGTCTGCCACAACCTGGTATCAAAGCAAACAAGAGGTGCACGGCTAAGATAGAGAATGGATTTACTTGGCAGGGCAACTTATTTTCCAGTGTCTTCAAGCATATGAAAATCAATACTCAGGAAAACACAAAACGTCACCTTCACTTTCAACTCCATGGATCCTGCATCTTGTTCCTGGACTATACGTGCATTTGAATTAAAGCTATGATTACACATATCAATGAGGGGGAGCAGCATGGGGACACTGTTAGGGGTACCATCCATGAGATTTTTCCCATATAAACGAAATGCCCTTGACGAGACCGCTGCCATTGCCCACCCAAGGGATGATGCATCTACAGTTTGGCCACCAAAAGGATGATGTTCCGGCTTCACACTATCAAGAGTACGTCTGACTTCTTTCTCCAAATCAAGAAGGAAGCGACACCTTTTGTTTACCTGGTAAGCACCTTTATCTTCAGCATGAACAGACTTTATTTGGTATCAATGACTAATTAGTTGGAAGTATGAGACAGACAGAGATCTGAAAGGATTTCTTTCTTCTCAGACAACAATTAACCCTGACTACATCTTTATCAATGGTTGACTACAGCATCATACATTGGCTTTCAATCTAACAAATAACTGACCTGGTAAAGAAGAGGAGCATACTGCAAATTCTTTATATCCTCTCCAGGAAAAAATATAGGAATGCTGAAAACTTCAGGGAGATTGCCAATGTACGGCCACCAGAAGGATCCAACTTTTGCCCTTTCTTTCAGAAGCTTCAGACCCAATTTCATGGACCAAAGTTCCTCTGCCAAATACTTCCAGTGTCCAATTTATTTTAATTCAGATTAACAATACATAAAACCTAATGTGGAAGGATGAGGTTATCAGCCTTGACCAATTATAAAAATCCTATGTTAGTATTAACCTGCTATCACAATATAGAGCTTTCAATTTGGCAGGTAATAGCCAATGATAGGGGGAAAAGGGAATTATTGAGGTAAGAAGATATATGAGTTAAAAGAGGAGAATATCAAGCAGCTCAAGTTTTATGGAATATTCTTTGTAATGTATAATAGGAAGTAAATATTAGCAATAGCCTTTGGCTATCACATTGACAATCTGAGTACAAGTCGTACGAAACCATCTTACTGAGATTGAATTTAATTTCAGGGCAAATAAATAAGGACATTCAGCTTTGGCAAATCATATTACTCAAAGCTTTTGCCCATTAGAATCACATTTTCTAATCCTCTCTTTTTACGGTCTTTTATAAATGGAACAGAAACCAAAAATCTTTTGAATTTCTTAATTTCTTCACCAGAAGAATACAACCACGTTCAATCATATTAAATAAAAATCTTATTTCAAACATCAATAGAACAACTCGTATATATGCACTAAAAATGGATACCCCAGCACAATTTACTAATTTAGTATAGATATCTCACAATCGATCTACGAAAATGGGTTTTCATGTAAAATTATATGTTATTTGTGGCTTGTCATACCATCCCACTCATCTTTCTAACAACCCCAAAAATGAAATTTCTATTACTTGTACCTTTACCATGGATATGAACAAGAGGTCATCTTATTGAATTACTAGGTTTATACTTTATACATCTTCCATTTTCAAAAAAATAATGAAACGTGGTACAGGATTTATTAGGTAAGTAAAAGAAACAATAATGACACAAATGCTCAGGAACCCGTAGTAGCTACAACTTGAAAACCCAGTCGAAATTCAGGGTACAAAAATCAACGCAGACCAAGATGAAAAATGCGAGAAAGAAAAACATCACAAGAAGCAATTCATCACAGAGACATAACTTCCCATACAAAATGAGCAAGAAACGCGGCTCAATCGAGGTGTTACCAGGAACTTGGCGAGCCAAATTGACTAGAACGGAGTCGGCCTCGTCAGAATCGCCGGCTTCCGGCGACTCAAAGCGCAAGGGAAGGTTGTGAGGAAGGACAATGAGTTCAGAACCCGTCGGAATGTGGTCGGAAGCGACGAGTCCAAGGCCAGAATCAGCATGTTGAGCTATTTTCACAGCCTGGTGGACGAACCCGCCTTCTCTCCGCACCCAGTTGATTAGGTCCGGTGGACGTGGAATCAGCCTCGTGGAGGAAGAAGGAGCCATGGAGGCCGTGGAGGCGGAGGATAATGGCCGGAAATGGGTTAGCGATAGAGAAGCCATTGCTATCTTCGAAGCAGCCATTTTTTTGCTCTCCACAGTGCTTCCGGTGTCTACTGTTTAGGCTACTTGCAATCAGAAATTTGGAAAGCAAATTTTAGTTTTGAGATATCAAATTTTTTAATATATTTTAACATAAATATGCCTTTCACCTTTTTAAATGACTTAGCTTTTTTCTTTTTTACTCAAATGAAATTAACTTAAATTTTTTTAGTATTAATATTATGTTGATATAATAAAAATGTCAACGTGAATTCATAAATGTGTGAAAATGTTAACATGTCGATGAAAATTTAATATCATGTGTCGTTGGTAAGTCCATCTTTTATAATCACTTTTTTAACTAAATATCTAAATATCATCTTTATACTTTCATATACATAACAATTTATCCATTAAACTTTCTTGTAATTATTAAAATCATTTCGTTTTTAGTTTCATGTTTTTTTTAATTTATACTTGTTTTTTCTACAATTTTATTGGTAAGGTTTTCATCCCTCTTGAAAAACATATTTGAAATTTTAGTCCAATTTCATAAACTAAAACAAGTGCCTAAATTTTTTTTCTTCGAAATTTTGCCTAATTTCTGAAAATAATTATAAAAAAATTATATAACAAAATAGATGAACATGTAGGTGAATAATTTTAAAATATTAGTTCTATTTTCTAAATTTGACTTAGAATTCAAGTATAATTGTTTAAAACATAAGACAAAAAATAAAATAATTCTCAAATAAGACTTTAATTGTTATATTTTTAATAAATAAAAACATCGGTACAAAAATTTTATCTATGTGAAAACTACTATACCATTACAAATTAAGTAAAGAAATCATATAAAAATTGCCAACACAGCATAATAAAGGCATCTAATTCCCATGTGTTGAATTAAAAAAGCCCTACAAAAACCAACCAACGAATCCCCAAAATCTGGCAAAGAAAACAGCTTAGAACCAACACAATATACCTAAATTCCAACCTAGGTAAAATTTTTTATTTGAATTTTATATATATATTCAATTTTATGAACTGAAAGATTATTTATCTTGTCTAGTTGTCTTGTCATTGGTTTTACTCCACACATTAATTTAACATGTTAAAAAAAATATTTGATCCATTTGCTTTAATAGAAGTAGAAATAAAATCTCCTTCAAATGAATAATTTTGATCATGCATTTATTTTTAAAAATTACTTAAAATTTGTATGGATTTTAAGTAAGAATACGCTACATCAAAAATAAGGATTTTTGTCCAGAAAAAAAAAGAAAGGGAAGATGATAAATATGTAGAGATGATAGAGATAAGTAAAATTCACATCTAAATCTCCTAATTTTTTTTTTAATAAAAAGGTTGTCCCAAAACTTTTCAATTTCTCCAATTTTATCCTATTTTTGACAAAAAAAAAAATCCCACTTAACCAAAAGATAAATTACTTCAATTTCGAATGGATTTTACTTAAAAAGTGAGCCAATTATAGTGAACCATAAGAATGGGAAATTAGCAATTAAGAAAAAGACCCATTTCCACTTCATTGGCAAAATCAATGTACAAAACAGCACCAAAATAATAATACCAAATTTGGGCTCATTTATTTCCTTCCCTCTTGTCCACCCCATTGAATTCCTTGACTAATTACTTTAATAATTGTAATTATTTGATCTAATTGTATTATTATCATTACTCTTCAATTAAAAAAAAAACCCCATTGTTATAATGCAACCCTCTACCGTCTAAAAATAATTATTTTGAAAACAGATTAAAAAATTAAAAATTTTGTATCATTGCCTTTCTTTCTTTATTATTGAAATGCGTAAATGAATAAGGATGAATTAGGAAATAAAAACCAAATTTTGGGAGAGGCAAACTGATAGGTCTACCGTCCTAACTAACCCCATTAACTTTTTAACAACTCCATATTCAAAGTTAAAAAAATAAAAATAAAAAGAATAGTAATTTTTTAGTGTCTACTAATTTTTCTTTTTTAATTAAAATTAGGATCAATTACATGGAAATGATTCCTAAACTAGATAATTGAGGGAATGGAAAATGTTAAGCTAAAATAGCTAATTAATCATAATTATTAATTCATTAGCACAATTTTTTAACCACCGAAGCCGTGTGATCGAGAGCCGCTCATCATCATGACTTTGAATTCATCGAAGCTAATCATACCGTCACCGTTTCTGTCGACGCCGGTGATCATCTTCCGGCAATCGGCCAACGAACATTCGTCCCCCAAACTCTTCAACACCTCGTGCAATTCCTCCGCCGTGATCGATCCGTTTCCGTCGATGTCGTAGACGGAGAATGCGTCCTTCAGATTCTCCAGCACCTCCTCGGAATCCACGCCCTTGGTGTTCAACTCGATGAATTCGTCGAGGTCAATGAATCCGTCGCCGTCCGCGTCCACCTCCTTGATCATGTTCTGAATCTCCTCCTCCGTCGCCGGCTGCCCTAGGCTCCCCATAATGGATCCGAGTTCAGAGGAGGAGATCTTGCCGTCGCCGTTCACATCGAATTTCTTGAATACTTGCTCCAGTTCCGCGATCTGCGTTCGACAATTGAAAGACGGCGTTCGAGATCCAAGCACCGGAACCGCCGTAGATCCAGGCGGCGAATCGCTCGAGGCATCCGATTTCTTCTTCCGTGAGAAGAGTGATTTGAATCCCATAATTTCACCTCAGAAAAATCAACAGATTCGCCTTGTTCCTTTGCTCTGCCTCTTCAGTTTCCGTCAATGTCGATGAAAAACAAGCTCGATCGGACTCCGAGGGCAAAAAAAACTGGATCGATTGAAAAATTGGAACAAAAACTGGATCGATTAGAGAATGAGGAGCAGGAACAGATACGGAATCGGGGAGGAATCGGAGATATATATGGGTGGGGCGAAAGAGAAGCGAGATTTGGAAGAAACAGAATCCGAGAAGTAATTGGAGATTGTAACAGATTGAAATCCCATGGAATTTGATTTTCCAAATTTAGAGAGAGAAAGAAATTGCGCGTCAAATGGAGCACATGAAAAATTGAATGCAGTCATGCAAAGCATGTTAGTGAATAATAATAATGGAACCCACGCCATATAAATCTACCAATAATAAATCAGATTAATTATACTTTCATCCCTATGTTATTTTTAAGTTTTCATTTTAATCCCTGTAATACCAATAAATTTCACCAATAGACATTACCGAATGATATTAATTTTGACAGAAGACTTGCTCAATTTATCCAATTGGCCCACCACTAAATTTTATCTAAAAATTTTATCAACCAGCTCTAAATGATAGAGACTGAAGTGATTAAAAAAATATATACTAAAAAGTAAGTATTAAGGTAAATATAGGTTAAATTACAAGTTTAATCTCAACTTTTAGATTGGTGTCTAATTACTCTCCGAAATTAGAAGTGCAATTGAATCAGGTTGTGGGGAAAATATGAAAACTCGAATCGACCGAGAAGATTTTAGATTTAGACCCGAATATAATCAAGTAGGGTTGGGTCTTTGTCGCGTGTCTGCCGTTGGCTCGTCGACAAAACATTTGGTTCTATTTGGTTAAAATTGCAGTGAACCGATAACTATTAGACCCAACCCAAACCAGTTTAGGTCGATTCGGTTCCTTACACCCTTGTCTAAAAGTTTAAAAGATGTGTCAAATATATAGGTTCCTAAACTTTCAATGTTGTATCTAAATATGTCCTTCAACTTCAACTTTAAAGATGTCTAATAAGTTCTTAAACTTTTAATTCTATATCTAATACGCTATGACGACCTATTAGACATCTTTTTAAAAAATACAAACATCTATTAATGTTAGGCACAACATCAAAAGTTAGGAACTGATACAATATTGAAAGCTCAAGCATTAACATTGAAAGCATAAAAATTTATTAGGTACTTTTTAAATTTTAGAGATGGTTTCTAAGATACGATGGATCCACCTATTAATTAATAAATATACATACATATATATTATTTAATTTTTGAACGACACGAGTTTTTTTTAGTCTAAGTGTATCTTGTACATGAATAATTAAGTATTGCTCTCCTAGAACCATGTTTTCACCCTTTGCAAGGAGGCATCCATTAATAAGGATATTTGTAGTTCAGTTTATCGGTAAAAAAGATTTTTTTTCCTTAATAACATCAATTAATAATAAATTTGAGATTATAAATGATTTAGAATCATGTATTTTCAGTACAATTTTGATCCATGCAGAAACTAAATTATAAATGATTTAGAATCATGCTAGTTAGTTTTAAAATGCTAAATATATAGTTTATGCCTAAAATTTAGGCTATTTTAATTTCATTACTAATATTTTAAAGTTAATTTAGAAATTAGTCAATTCAAAAATAACCTTTATTACCATTGCCTTTCAAAAGTTAAAGGTTGGAAATTCAAACATGATTGAATTTCAACAACAATAATAATAATTATTATTATTATTACTACTTAATAAAGAAATAACAACCCAACATTGAAAAATATTATTTTCTTTAGTCTTAACATATTTTGAATGTTATATATCCACCTCACCTCATTTGATTAAAAAAATGTTGACTATTAAAAATTCCAACTTAAACCTAACCGCACATATAACCTATGACATTAAAAAGACGTCATTTCATTTAAGAAAAAACAAATTATTGAGAAGTCATCCAATCATTTATTTCTTAATTTCAACAACAATCTTAATGATTTTTTTTAAAATATATGTTCAAGTTAAAATTGATTTTTTAAAAATATTAGCAATGAATTTTTTTTTCAAACAATTAAGTTATATGTTTGACTTGCTTCAAAACAAAAAAAGTTATATGTTTGACAGAAAAATTTCCAAATATGAAAGATTGGATCTCGCGCGAATGTAGTTAGGAAAAGAAAAAAAAATCACATATGCTTATCAAAATACAAATTTTCGAATAAAAAAAGATATAATAAATCCATTTTATTTATTTTATTTTAAGTATTGATTCGAACTAAAATTGTTGCATACACCTATTATATTACATTCAAATGAAACAATGATTCACATTTTAAACTAATGTTAGATTGAGATGTAAACATATGTGATTATAGTATACTAGAGTTAAAAAAAACATTGTAATTATAATTAATTTGAACATAACTTAATTGATAAATATATCATTAATCTCTAAGTTTGAATCTATACCGTTTTATTTGAATTGAACTAAAAAACACGTTAATTAAGAATGTATTGAACAGTAAAATATTCCATGGAAAACATGTTTGAAAAGGTTACTCATATAATTAATGAAGCACGTCGAATATAGAAAAAAAATAGTATTCCTAAACATTGGTGTGTAGGTTGTGTCATTGTGATGTCATTGAATTGATTGATCATTTTTGACAAGTTTGGTACCAAGGGAAAATGTTATGGCTTATAGATTTTTTCTTTCTTTTTCTCGTTAAAAGAATTAAACCTAAAACACTAATATTTACCGTAGGATTACTATCTCTACTTCAAAGTCAATCACTAGATTATGTGTCAAAAGAAGCTTCAAACAACGATTGTCAAGTATGCGCAACACCTAAGGAACACAATATAATAACCTATCAACAAGAGTAGAGAGAGATCATCGAGCTTGAAGAGGAACTAACCAAGAGGTTATCATATACTTGTCGCAAGGCTTCAAGATCTAAAGTAACCTCTCGCCATCGTAAACTTCTAAAAGATGGGCTATTAAAAATGCTCTCGAAGTGAGGCGCCTATGCCCATGCCCATGCAGCCAATGCCACTTGCACACAGCACACGCTGCATGTCAACATACACTCAGTGCTCAACCCCCTCACCTCCTCACCTGTCGCATGCCTAGGCGTACAATGCCCATCACACATATGCGTAGCATAGCATATATAGCATGGAATAGTATCATCTGTTGACAATGCCTCTTATGCGCACTACCCACCACCCAACGTATGATATATAAGTGATACTTTATATTGATATATTAGTGATAAACTTTATTAATGATAAAAAATGATAAGTGAGTATATACTTTTGTTGCGCCTCAGCTTAATAGCTAGAGGTTAAGTGCAAGTGTACACTGTCACAAGTAATAATCTCGAAATATTCCAAGTTCGTCTCCACAGGGACTAGTTTTCTTTTAAAATTAATTTTGCAAATTGTTGGAATGAGCAATCAGGTTTGTGATAAGAATTGGTGAGATTGTTGGGAACACGAAAAACACACGAAAATAACAGAATTTAAAAGGCCAACCCCCCTACTACTGTTTAGTTCTAAAATGATGAATTACATCTACCAAATGTGCCTGTAATTTCATTCAATTTATGCAAACTGGTTCAACTCCTATTCAATACCGCTTTTGGTTTGTTTAGAAGCTTAGGCTAGTGTTTACATATGTCTATGCAACTCTAGAATCCTAAATAAATCAAGTGCCAACTTACGTTTAACGGGTAAGAGATCCTATGTCTAGGATCTTGTTTTAGTTCTTATTTCTAAGTAACTTCCCGGTTTACCTTGATGAGATCCGTTTGACTCTAACCTTTTCAGAATTAAATTCAAACTAATGTGATTTAAATAAGTGGCCAACAAGAAAAATCAACTAGATAAATTCTATCAATCAAGATAAGCAAAGAGAGCGTAATACGCCGTGTTCACTGATAGATATAATTTATAGTGATAAGAACTAAATCATTCGTAGGAGGGTTGGAAAAACAATTTACCTACTCATGAAATTGAAAGAAATTAAAACACAAGAGAAGATAACAAAAGAAAGCATTTTAATTAGAATTGGAAAGAAAGTACAAAATGGAACCAATTGAATTGCAATAAAATAAACAAGAGTAATTGTAGAAAAATAATTGAAAAGAAAACTTAAATAAAAACTACAAAACTAAAGTAGAAAGGAAAACAAAAGCATGGAAAATGAGATGTGAAGAAGTGATGCTTGGAGGCTCCTTTTATAGGCCATGGAAGTAACAAGGATTTGAGAAATTCAAGGGAAGTTGGCAACCACTTGTTGTAGAGATATTAGGAGTAAAACCAAATATTGGACTAATTACTTGGTCAAGAGTGGTTATTCCCGTTTTGACAATCTAGGCATCGAATGTGGCTGAAGCATTGTGAGGTTGGAACTTTCAAAATAACTTGTCTCGCTGATTCCTCCAGTAAGCTGGAAATTCTGGCCTTGCAATGTGTCTGACGCATTGTGATCATAAATCTTCACTTTTCCTTACAAAATAAGCATATTTACACAAATTAGCTTTCATTTACGTATAACTGAATTCCAAAGTCCCTAATCACAAATTATGCACATTTTTCCTAAATTATATGCATGAACATACATTTTTCATCCCAAATAACCGTCAACTAAGTATGTGAACCTACCCTTTTTAACCTTAAGTCAAGTCTTATCAACTTTATCATGTGTAAATGGTATATCAGAGATATACCTTAGGTTAGATATATTATCGTGATTTACTTTATCGATAATGGAAAATAGTATATTAGTGATATATGAGAGAAAAATTTATCATATTTGTAAATTTACAAATATCGCAGCAAGTTTTATCATTCATTATAATTTTTTTATATTTTAAATATAATAAAAATACTTTTTTTTAATAATAAATTTAAGGTGGTTTAGTGTTATCTTATTAAGTAACTTCTCTTAGAAAAAAACTACAATATTAGGTAACTCGTGAACCCTTGTTACTTAAATAAGTTTATAACTCAACTGATCAATTTTAACTCGAAAAATATGGAATGAATTTGGTGGATCAAAATTTATGGTGATCATATTCTTCTAAACACCCCAAGTAAAATTCCAAAAGGGCCACAACATATTAATTTTCAGTACTAGTAATATTTTTCATCTCATCAATCACCAATCAAATAATCACATTCTCAAGCATAGTTCAATTGAAGTATCTACGGTCGACTATAAAAGTGTGAATTCGAATCCACACCTTTAAATATTATAATAAAAAAATTTTATCGCATGCCTAAATACCAGAAATTATTGTTAATTTTCGTTACATTATATATGTTAATTCATAAAATAATTCAACCTTTCCTACTAGAACTATTACTTTTTTCTTCCTGCATAAACTTTTAGAATTTTGACTTTAATCTTTAACTTTTAACTACTTTTTATTTTAATCCTAGCTTTTAAAAGTTATTACTAGTCCCTACATTTAGTCTAATAATGAACAATTTAGTTGCTACTTATGAATATTATATGATTTTTTTAATTAGCAATGTCACATTATAAATAAATTCAAACTTATAAATTTTTAAAAAATTTATTAATATCTTTGTTAATTTTTTTTAATACAACCAATATTGTGAGTCGAAAATAATACTAAGAGATACATACAATCTTGTACCATATTTTTAATAACTTAGAACAATATTTTTTTCATAAGTGACTAAAATTTTAATAAATGTCAAAACAACAATTAAGAATTTAAAAGTTGAAAGAAAGTAAAATAAATAGGAAAAAAAAGTCTAAGGGCAGAGATTCGAGAATTAAAGCTGATCACAAAACCATATTTAAATCTATGAAAAGAAAAGTTAGACAGCAGAGAAGAAAATGAAGAATCATTTCAGCTGAAAGCGGAAAGATTCATCAGCGATTTTTCAGCTGGCGAAGGCGACACGGTAATTAGTTCAAAGAATCAGCTGATCACATGGACTTTTTTCCGAGTTTCAGCACAATCCATTACTAAATTCTCGTTATTTTCCCGGAAAATTCACCCCAATTCTCTTTGCGGTGAAGACGAAATTCGCGGGAAACAAACAAAATAGCATCCCCCATTTTATTACTGTTCTACTGTAGTCGCTGTACAGGCGACAGTGAAAGCAAAAGCTCGATTAAAGTCTCCACTCGCCACTCGGTTCACATTCGGGATTCTTCGTTGGGAGAAAGGGAAACGAAAATAAAATTTTAACCCAATTTTCTTCTTCGATTTCTGGGTTGCTTCTGAAGATTGAGATTCGAGAAAGGGGGGAGGAGTTGAGAGTTGGATGATGGATTTGAAGGCTCTCCGTTTCATCACACACCAATCGTTCTTCTCCGTCGTCCGATCTGGGGACCTCGAGGCCATCAAACAGGTTTTGGATAAGCTGGCCGGAGATGAACCGGCCGATGGTTCCTCGGTTACCGATCTGATGGCGATGCAGAACGACGCTGGGCAGACGGCACTGTACGTGGCCGCTGAGAATAATCTTGAGGAAGTTTTTAGCTATTTGCTTAAATTCTCCACTGTCCAGATCCTGAAGATTAGGGCAAAATCTGACATGCACCCTTTTCATGTTGCTGCTAAGCGTGGCCATCTAGGTACTGCTATGAGCTCTGTTTCTGTGTTTTTTTTTCCTCGTTTTGACTTTTTATCTGGAAAATTGGTTGATATCTCGTCTCCCCGGATCCAGAGCTGATCAACTGAGATTGTAATTTGATATAACTGTTGTTAAACCTCGGCTGATAGCAACTGGGAAGTTTTTCTAGTTTGAGGTGCTAAATTTCATAGATAGTTTCTCCTTCGTGGTGGTGTGTGGGGGAAGAACATCAGTTTAAACCATTCACCAGATTGAGAAACCATGAATTTCTGCTTCAGTTTAATTGCTTCAGTGGATTCACAGAACTTAGAGACTTTCTATTATAGTCTTTGAACCTTGTAAAGCTATTTTAGTCATTGTAAAATTTTGAAATCTATTTGGAAACTTGACGACTGACTTAGAACATGTAGGTTTTTTAAGCACTTACTATACTCATCAAATAGTTGAACAAAGAAAAGAAAAAACATGCCTGGTGGAACTTTAAAACTTAGAAACCACAATAAATTAAACATGGAAATTTAGGGATTAAATTTAAACCTTTTTTAGTTGATGCTTCCATTTTTGTGAAAAAGTGTGGCAGAGCTAAAGTTTCCATAATTTCTCCCTTTCCATTTTAGAAGATTCTGGATTTTGCTTCTCACTTGGGTCTTATTAATCTGGGAAAAAGAAGTTAAATTTTCACCTTACTACAACCTTTTCATATGTTTAATTTATGATTTATCGATCTTTCATTACCTTGGCTTGAGTAGGGATCTTTGAACTTGGGTTAGTTCTGAGTGTTTATTGTCGTAGAATTAAGTGTGATCTAATCGCCCTTCAATGGCGCTGAACAACTCGTTCAATTAAAGGGCCCGATGTTGCTGGGAATATGTCAGCAACCTATTGCATATGGTAGTCATGTAGGACCTTGATCATGTAAGTCCAAATGAAATAGAAAGCGAAACATAGGACGGTGACACGAATTAAGAACATATTGTTGAATGAATCCCTTGTTGATAATATGTTACCTTAGGTTCTTTTTCGAAAGTTTTTTTTTTTCTTTTTCGAAAGGCATATGTTACCTTAGGTTGTAAGAACTTAAAATCTAGTGTCGACCGAAATTAGATACTAGTGAGGATGTAGCAAAAATACCATATGGTCTGTAACTCAGCCCAGGTATTGGTACTTCTCCATGTCTTGCGAATTTCATTTGTTTAATGAAGTTTGAATAAGAAAATGAATTTTAGTAGTTGACAGTACATCTATTTTATTCATTTTAAGGTGTGTGGCCGATAAAGTTTGAGATTATCACAGATAGGTAGCAGTATTTGATGATTGAAAGTTACTAACATGATTCTTGTCCATTAGAAGTTGAAAGATTTCACCTCCTACTAATGTATCTTGCTTTAAATTATTATCCATTGGAGGGATTTTTCACAAAATATCTTGAGAGTTAATCATTCGTCCTGTTTCAGGTATTGTAAAGGAGCTTTTGGGCATTTGGCCGGAGCTTTGTCTGTCATGTGACTCCACAAACACAAGCCCCCTCTATTCAGCTGCTGTACAGGACCATTTGGAAGTAGTCAATGCTATCTTAGATGCTGATGTCAGTTCAATGAGAATTGTAAGAAAGAATGGAAAGACAGCTCTGCATAATGTAGTGAGGTACGGCCTCCTTCGAATTGTTAAAACACTTATTGACCGTGATCCTGGAATAGTCGCGATCAAGGACAAGAAGTCCCAGACTGCACTTCATATGGCTGTAAAAGGTCAGAGCACTGCAGCAGTTGAGGAACTATTACATGTCGATTCGTCTATACTGAATGAACGAGACAAGATGGGAAATACCGCTTTGCATATAGCAACTAGAAAGTGTCGTGCAGAGGTATGACATGTTCTCGAAAAATGTTAGTTGATCTAAAATTAGATTGTCTACATAAGATATATATGTTGTTAAGTTTAATTTAGAAATGGCTAGCACATATTAATTAACTAGAGCAATATACTGCTTCAGCATTTCTCAATTGGAAAAGGTGCTTAAACTAAAAGGAATAGCTATAACTTGGTTGTTTTGTCGCTGATTCATGCCCTGTTTCTCAGATTGTAGGCCTTCTACTAAGCTTTACATCACTCGACGTCAATGCAATCAATAGTCAACGTGAAACCGCCATGGACTTGGCTGATAAATTGCAATACAGCGAATCTTCACTGGAGATTAAGGAAGCATTGGCTGAAGCTGGTGCTAAATATGCAAGGCATGTTGGCCGAGTTGATGAAGCAATGGAGCTCAAACGCACGGTCAGTGATATAAAACACGAAGTTCACTCGCAACTTATCCAAAACGAGAAAACACGTCGGAGAGTTTCTGGCATCGTCAAAGAACTGAAGAAGCTCCACAGAGAGGCTGTTCAGAATACCACAAATTCCATCACAGTTGTTGCCGTTCTTTTTGCATCCATTGCATTCCTGGCAATCTTCAATTTGCCTGGTCAATATCTACAAGAAGGAAAAAACGCTGGGCAGGCAAACATAGCTCATTATCATAGTATGGGTTTCCAAGTATTCTGCCTTCTAAACACTACATCTCTATTCATATCTTTAGCTGTCGTGGTGGTTCAAATTACTTTGGTAGCGTGGGACACAACCGCTCAGAAGCAGGTTGTCTCTGTCGTAAACAAGCTAATGTGGGCTGCATGTGCTTGCACCTCTGGAGCTTTCATAGCAATAGCTTATGTTGTTGTAGGGCACGAAACATGGATGGCGCTCGCTATCACCCTTGTTGGAGTCCCGATCCTTGTAGCAACTCTTGCTTGCATGTGCTACTTGGTTTTTCGACAACATTTTGGAATCTTTCGCAGCGACTCTCAACGACGAATCAGACGGGCAAGTGGGAGCAAGTCTTTCTCATGGCCTCACTCAGTTAACATATCTGATGATGATGACTACAACTCCGACCTTGAGAAGATCTACGCCTTATAGATATAATCCTTTCAGCAGTTTGGAGCCTGAAAGGATGGTTTTCCTGCACATAGGTATATATTGTAATGTAGAGTTGGGAGTACCTCTTCAGGTTCGTTAGGACTCGATGCGGATGCAAGTACATATGTTCGTGTAAAAACGGTTTACATAATGGTTTATAAGCAACCGAGCTTCGTATTTTCCAGGGTTTTGAGGTGGAATAGTGAATCTGATTGTATATCCTGTATATTCCTTAGGAAAGCTTCAGAAGTTTGAACACTTCTTTGGGTGAAGTCTCTTTTCTGTGTATTCTCTTCTTTACTTCTTAGTTCTAACGCTTGCTTTCTCTAAATAACTTCTAACAATCCTAGAGGCAAGAGAACAGAGTTCTTGCACATTTGTTGTGTTCCTCCCTAGCTCTGGGTTGCTTACTACAAAAGGAACGAGTGGTCGAGGTCGTATAATCAAGGGTAGCTTTTACAGTTTATGATTGATATTTATAATAAAAGAATTTGGAGATAGAAACATACTCTATCATCCATCAAAAAAATATCATCTTTGACCTCATTGTTTTGATCGGTTTGACTTCGGTTTAACCAACATAAGTGTAATTCAACTAATTAAACTAATTAAGGCATATATTATGATAAAAAGTCAAGAAATTCGATAACTAATTAAGGCAGATATTATGATAAAAAAGTCAAGAAATTCAAATTCCGATCCTGCCTATTGTTGAACTCTTGACTTAAATTTTCTAACTATAGTAGGTTTAAACTAAAATATTAACTAGTGTTAGCATTCGCAAATTTAGAATGATGGGAACGATGACGGATTTCCAGGAGACATAAGAAAAATTAGGGTTATTAGCAAACTACTTCCAAAAAAAGGATAATTTTACTAATTTTGATTGTAATAATCTTTTGGATAAATAATGAATTTGACCTTGATCTTAATTTCAATTATAATTGAGTTTAATTTTAATTTAATCCCTATAATTCTAAAAGTTTCAATTTTCAATTTGGTCCTTAAATTTTGTTTAAATCTCACAAATGATTTCTTTTTTTACCTACCAAAAAATCCCCTCATTTTTCCTTAATTTTTTTACTTGAGACCTTATCAGGCATCCAGATAAAAAATACAAACTCTCAATATAATATGATAAATAATGATAGGGATGGATTTGTGATGTTTAACCAATGAACCAAATTGAAAACTTTTAAAATTGAAAATACCCTCAAATTCCTAGGGTCAAATCTATAATTTAACCTAATTTATAAAATAAATCTGGCCAAATTACCCACAAATGACCCTTCTCATCCTCAAATTTATCTGCTCTTCATTCTTTTCCTCATCAACTCTCTTTAACTTCAACCTCTTCTTCTCTTGAAGGGGTGAGGCCAAAAAGAAAAAAAAAATATTGAATATAAATGTTAATCTCAACACATTGACCAGAAAAAAAATATTCATAATTGTTGCTATAGATCAAATGAGTTGACTAGTAAAACACACAATAAAAGGGTGCTAAACTTAATTTTTTCACAAAAACCCAAACAAAAATCATACAACAAAGATCTACAAGGGTGAACACAACTTCAACAGGCTAGTGAACTAATACCCAAAAAGAAAAACTAGGCTCAAATGTTTCAACCCCAATGCATCATAATCGCAACCAATATTTTGACAAGTTTCATCTGATCTATATGTACGTACAAGGATTCCAGGCATACCGGGAATTAGCAGCATCGTTTCATCTTCAGCTTTACACGGGTCCACAATCTTTGAGAATGTTGTACTTGCACAGAGGACATGTTGCATTCATCTTGAGCCATTTTGTGATGCACACATAATGAAAATGGTGATTGCAGGGAAGAGCATGAAGCTCGGCTCCATCCTCGTATGGACTAAGGCATATACAGCACTCCTAAAAGGAAAAGCAAGAAGATTATATATAAACTTCGGATTTCAAAAGAAGATTAGTTTAATAATGAAGAGAAAGATCATGTTGGTTGTTCTAATTGAATACTCTTTCTCACGTTAAATTAAATTTAGTCCCTAAACTAAAAAATTCTAATTGTCTTTGAATTTTAGATCAATACTTTTATTTAGTTTTTGTCATTAACACCATTAATAGAAGACATGTCATACATCAACCCAACCGAAATCTATCTAATGGGCACGACACGTTAAGATGTAACACCTCTCCCATCCATTTTTCTTAGGCTATCTTTGGGGTCTAATCACGTTAAATTAAATTTAGTCCCTAAACTAAACAATCCTAATTGTCTTTGAATTTTAAATCAATACTTCTATTTAGTTTTTATCATTAACACCATTAATAGAAGACATGTCATATATCAACCTGACCAAAATCTATCTAACGGGCACGGCACGTTAAGAAGTAACACCTCTCCCATCCATTTTTCTTAAGCTATCTTTAGGGTCTAATGAAGTAATGTTTCCGGAGATAAATATCCAAGACTACCATATTAAGGGACCTCATAGATTTATTTTCGTCTGCAACACAGAATATTAGGACCCGTTTGGTAATGTTTCTATTTCTTGATTCTGTTTCTTCATTTTTAATAAAGAAAAATGAATTGCATGGACCCAACATCTATGGATTCAAGTATGATAAAACTCTTTGTATTTATGTTTTGGAACAAATTGGGAATGGAAACCAGAAAAAAGAAACTTGTTTTGGTTGTTTCCAAAATTTCTATATAATTTTTACAATTTTGAGAATGTTCCCAAAAAAGAGAAACAAGAAACCTAGTTAGTGGCAAAATGCTTATATTTCTTAAGAAAATTGGAAACGAGAAACAAGAAACGGGAACGTTACGAAACGGACCCTTAATTATCTCTCTGTGTACACAACATTGTAGGAAACTGAAGTAGTGAGGATAACGGGAAGTAAAGAATGAAGATCAATCATAAAGAACGATAAAACAGTTGACTTTACCGCATCCTCATGTAACAGAACACGTTCGGTCGTCAAGTATCTACTACTTGTTTCTACTGGAACCATCACCCCATCCCCCCGAGAAGGCTTGTTGGAGACTTGATATCTATACTTGGGAAGCATACTCAAATCTGCATCGGATGCACCTTCCTGTTGAGATACATGTGAAGGGAAAAGGGAAAGAAAAAAGTTAGAGCAGGTTTCGTGAGCCCTCAATTTGCTTAACATCTCTGTGACAGCCATGAAAACAGGGATTTCCTCTTACCTGGCCAGCAATAGCATAAAGAATAGCTATAATGCAAGGCAAGCAGCAACAAAGAGCAATGCCAATCAAACATGCCAAAACAACACAAAAGATGGCAAAGAGCACGTCGAATGTCAGAAATATGACAGCCATCCTGCACAAACTCAGAATTAGAAATCATGAAGTCTTTTTATCTGAATGAGAAACAGATAAATGATATATTGATATATTCACGCCCCACAAAAAAATATAATGATAATAACACTTCAAGTTCTTACAGTTTGATTTGCTCCCTTCATTTTTTTTTAATATTGATGGTCCACTCCTTGCATTATGTTCATAATCTATCCCATTAAGCTCTAAGAAATAACAAGGATTTTAAGTTATTAAGCTTTCCACCTGGAGGCTTGAACTATGACCTTCGAGGTTTATCTCCAAACATTCCAAGGCCACCGTTGGGTGTTTTTTTTTTCTTTTTTTCTGAGAATTGGGAG
>NW_019104528.1:307182-346470 GCF_001995035.1 Momordica charantia
AGGAACTTGATGATGTTGACCATCAGATCGCGGATGTCCGGCCGGAAGTTGCCGCCGGAGGGGAGGCCGTTTTCGGTCTCGTAAACGTCGGCGTTTAGAGGGATTGTGACCTTCACTTGCCGCGCCAAGCCGGCCTTTATCAGCGCCGCCTGAATGTTCTGCAGCGCCGGAAATGTGGTTTGAAGGAATGAACCGTTGTACGCATTTAGGAAAGGTTCATTCCCCACCGCCACATACCTGACATACAAAAACATGATAATTAATAATTAAAAACATGTTAGTTAATAATTATAGCATTAATCACATAAAGTAAAAAAATAAAGTAAAAAATAAATAAAGTAAAAAATAAAGTCAGTTAGTACTAAAACATCCCAATTTCTTTAAATTTCACTTTTTTCCCTAAATCTTTTATAGTACAATAATAATATGGGACGGAAATTTGTAGATAACTAGGTTATGCTAATATTGACAATTGGTAAATGAATTTTGAGTTTATTTCATTTTAGCTCGTGAGCTTTAAAGGTTACTATTTTGGTGTCAAAATGTGCATAATTAGAAAGTTAAAGGTATTTTTATTTTTGTCGAGATATTGAGTTCAAGTTCATATACCATATTTATTATGGTGTGAAATTCTAAAAAAAATATATATATTTAAGTCTCTAATATCAATTATTTAATAAAGGAACAATGTGAGTTTCTAAATAAAATGTGACCTCATTTTTGTAGTATGAAAAGAAATAACATAAACAAAAGTTAAAAATAATGATGCAACCCCTCCATCATAATTGAGTATATTTTCTTTATTATCGTTAAATGTTTAACAATTAATGAAGAGGAACTTTGTCCTCATTTATCATTAAATGTTTGACAATTAAAAGAGAGAAATGCAAAAATAAAGATTTTTTCTAAATAAAATGAGTTGTCAAATATTTAATGATGATTTCTACTTATCGAAAAAACAAGTATTTTCTATACTAACTTGATGATAGGTGCATTTATTGAAGCCAGATGTTGATTGAGATGAATGGTGGGTGAGGTAGATATTGAAGGTAGATTAAAATGATTATTGTTTTCATGAATCAAAATGAAAAAGATAAAAATACTTGGGAACAAGAAAGAACACGTAAATATACGTCCCTAAGGTTCAAGAGTTTTAATTAAATAATTAATTTAAAAATTAGCAATAAAGACAAATAGTTTTTTTAATGGAAAATCAAGTTACTTAAATTAAATATTTAAAAGTATTTTTTTTAGTACAAAATTTGGAAACTAAAATAAAGCTAATAGCTTTCTAAGTAAAGTTTTAGAATACTTGGAAGTTGATAAATAAGTATAACTTCTAAAAGTTTAAGATCTAAAAGGTAAAATAAATATATAAATTTAGAGAGTAAAATAAAAGCTAAACACCAGAATATCTATTCCTATGAATAAACAATGCAATTCAATTATTCTCTTTGCTAAGATACAAACAATTGAGCACAAAATCTGTGTAAAGATACTTTTTTATATTTTGAGACCAAATTATTTTTTATTTGATATATATAATACTAAATACACACTAATATTTGTTATTTACCTAATTTTTGTAACTTTAATTTATAAGTTAAAAAATACTTTTGGTTAAACGATTTAGTGCCTAAATTTTAGTGTGTATACGATTTAATCTCTTAAACTTTAGTATGTAATGATTTAGTCTTTTATCGTGAAATTTTTTGTTAAATTTCTTATACATATAAATCGATAAACCAACGAAGGACTAAATGTATTGTTATGGGATAAAAACAACATATATTTTTCACGGTAGAAAGCTCAATAACTAAATCGTTGCTTTACCGAAAATACCATAATCAAACGTGTTTTCTTAACCTAATATAATTATGTTTGTACCAACATTATTAAAGATCCTGCATCATTGAACTGATATGGTATCAGAGTCCAAAAACTCAAATGAGCAAAAAGATGAACTACTTCTTTCATCGTCAATTGATTTGAGATAGAATCCCATGAATATTGGTTAATATCGAGCAATTTAGTAACATCTCCATCAAATCGAGACCTGGAAAAGTACCTGATATCGGTGCCAAAATTGGAAACGAAATAGGAGACATTTTTGGAGACCCAATTCTCAGCAACACGTACACTAGTGGCAAGGGGGGCCAAGAATTCATTAGGCACACCAAGCATAACTTGGAGGCCAGAATTGCCGAGGGCTTGAAGAGCTCCGGGGTCGGCTTCGAAGAGCTTCACTTTGTTGAACCCATTGTCCTTCATCAATTTGACCACTATGTCCGGCGGGAGCGGGTGCGAGGAGCGCGTTCCCCAGTTGCAGGCGAACCCAACGGCGCCCTTCAGAACGCCTGCTTCGTAACCCAAACAAGAAATGATCAGCAAAAGCAATTGCCACGGGAGTCCCATGTTTTTGTGTGGCGTTGGACGCCTTTTGGGGGGATGCCATTTTAAATGTAATGGGGAAATTGTAAAGTTGGGTGGGACATTGGACATTGGACGAGACCTTTTGGGCAAGGAAAGGCAAGGGATTAATTGCATCGAGGAGGATTCCCAAAGGAATTGGGTTCCATGAGAACATCTACACGTATTGCCAATCAATGATTCTTCTTCCTTAATGTAACGTTGGTGTACTATTTTAGTAGGTATCCTTTTACGGACTGATAATTAAGAAAGATGAATACGTGAAGGGAGAGACGGGGAAATATAAATTGTTTTTGTTTTTTTAAATGAATAGCTGTGGATTTTTAATGTTGTGAAGTAAGAAAATGTAGGCCGCTCGATGTTCTATGTATTGTTATATAAAATATATATGTTGTTGCTGGATTTTGATCATTTGTGAAATTTGGCTAAAAGGAAGTAATTGTAAGAGAGATTTGGAAATGATAAATAAACACTCTTATGCTCAAGTTAGTCTCGATTCGATCTATTTGCTTGAGGACGAGCAATTAGATTCACGTAGCTATGTATGAAGTCTACCTTGATGCTTACGTTATGAAGAAAGATGAAGAACCTTGCCATATGGAGGCAATATAATATAGATCAATTGTTGGAAATTGCCTTAACCCGAGATAGGAGAAACCAAAGTTCAATCTTAGAAACTCTCGATGGGTTAGAAGATTGTTATCAAGTGTATAGGGAGACCTTGTGAAAACGAGGATCTTAATCCGAGGATAAAAGGCTCGTGAACTATTATCGAAGATTTATGATAAGTTACTCGAAGATGGCTGCTCAACTCAAAAATCTCGTGAAAAAGAGTGACTCCACCCTTTTTTGTTCGGTCAAAAGTAGGTCCAAAGAACGAGAGTGTGGGCTTCCTTAAGTCTGTTGTTCTTTAGTAGCGTGGACTCAACCATAAGGTACCCCTTTACTGATTGGTCGAATATGCATTGGTTGGCGGGTTCCACTCGTCGATCACTTTGCACCACGCGAAACTCCTAGCATGGTGGGTTGGAAGTTAATGAGTAATTGAAAAATAGTTTCATTATTTCGATGTCTGATCTTTACTTAGTTCAAACCTCAATAAGAAGATATTCGATTAACTATCGCAGAGGTGTCACACGTCAACTATCAACAACCTCTCTCCATTTGGCACGTGGTAGGTTGTTTCACCTAGCTCAAACAATATATATGAGAGACAAAATAAATGCATGCATATGAATCAAGAAAATAATATATGTTTGGAGCCAACTCCCACCCTATCTAATCTATGTTAGTCCTAGGTGCTCAGTGGGATGGAAATCTTGTTTTGTGAAGTTTGGTTCTTGCCCCTCATTGCCACGCTCTAAATAGGACGGTGAATCTTTGTCTGAAATAATAATGGAAAGCTTTTTAGCCTAACTCATCGGATAAGACATCTATCATCTTTAAGAAAATTGAAGTTAGTTTGAACCTCTATTTCTATATTTGTTGAACTCTAGGGCAAACTTTATACTTTTGCCCTTGAAGTTTACCCGTTTGAGAAATAGCTTAACTAGTATTATATATCTATCTTAGAGGAACGAAATTAATTTTGCAACACTTATATGTGTGGTACGTATATGCTTTTAAATATGTATCTATAATATATGCACACACTAACTCATCCACTAATCTAAAAGACGTTACTTTCGATGACAAACATCTCAATTCATTATTTTGCATATCAAAATTAATGGACTAATAGTTTAGATTTTCAAAATTTAGATTGAAAATTGTCATTATTTGCTTTTATTTTATTATGATTAACAAAATCCTGCCAAAGTCCAAAGTCTAAAATAGTAACTAGTTTAATGAGCAAGCTTCACAAATGCAATATTGGACTCCATTCTAGTAAAGCAGCACATAAAAAAAGGTTTGGACAGTTAAAATATTCAAATCATTCCTATATATAACAATTCAAACCCCATAAATTTTATCGATTTGTCTATTTTTTTCAAAAAAATCATGCTCTCATCCAAATCAATTTCTACAATTCAGGGTGTAATAATAGTGAAGATATTTCATAACGTAGGGTCGACACTTGACATCAGTAAAAAAAAAAAAAAGTTCAAAGGAATTGATTCTTTGGAGCTCTTTTTTTTAAACTAAGGGGAACAAATTAGAATAAAAGAAACTCTAGAGGTTAGAAATGAACACCGAATCAACGTTTAGGGCTAAATAAATATTTTAAACTACAAGAATTTAAAAGTTTTTAAAGAAAAATTTTGACATTTAGTGCAAATGAAGATGAATTTTCTCAACTATCCAAACGCGGCTTACAATTTTCGCTCCAAAACAATTATCGAAGAAAATTTATTCAAACAAGCAAAAGTCATTCGCTTTTGCGACCGTTTTTGCTGTTTATTCTCTCTCTCTCGTTCTACTTCCTTCCATTTTCCACCCTCTCTGATTTGATCTCCGCACCTAAACGCCATTGATCCAAGCATTCTTCGATCCCAGATCTCAATCCATCGTCTTCCCACGAAACCCCACCTCATTCTCCTTATCCTTCTCCCTCAAAACGCTCTCAGATCTTCGCCGCATTTCGATCTTCCGATGGCTACAATGGAGAGCTTGATCGGTTTAGTCAACCGAATCCAGCGAGCCTGCACTGTCTTGGGAGACCATGGCGGCGAGGGAATGTCCCTGTGGGAAGCTCTTCCTTCTGTCGCCGTCGTAGGAGGACAGGTTCGTAATCTCGTCATTTGTTTTCTACTCGATGTATGATTTAGTCATTGCGTTGGTAATCATTTTCTGTATCTGATTCATTTCTGTTTATGTGGAAATTAGAGTTCCGGTAAATCTTCGGTGCTGGAAAGCGTGGTCGGTAGAGACTTTCTTCCTCGTGGATCCGGTAAATCTCGTAGATTCGTTCTCGTCTTTTGTTTGTGTGTGTACCGATTTGCAATACGTGATAAAAATGTTCTCTCTCTTTCTGCTAATCTGTTTGACTTGAGAGGGATAGGTAGATGTGTAATAATGATGGACTTCATTTTACTCACCGTTTACTCTATACTCGAGGATCTTCATTTTAGCACAGATAAGGGGAAGCTAAATTTTATCTTCTTGCATTTTGTAATCTATTAAGTTGAAGTTGCAAGCTCCAACCATTAAAGTAATTTGGCGATGATTACTGATTGAATACTTAAAAAGTATGTTGGTTTTCCTTTTTCAATCTATCACTTCTGAACTGAAAATTGTAATATCAGTATGAATCTCAGTTGCATAAATCGTGCTTGGTTAGTGATGATTGACGAAGAACAGTTTCTTTTATCTCTAAAATCTTCCTTGTTGATAGGCATTGTAACACGAAGACCGTTGGTGTTGCAACTTCATAAGACGGATGATGGACGGGCTGAATATGCAGAGTTTCTCCATGCCCCAAAGAAGAAGTTCTCTGATTTTGGTACATCGTATATCATTTTCTTAATTCTGACAAGCAGTTGTTTTATTCATTGGCTTATGTACTTTAGAAAGCTTTAACTTTCCACATTTTTTGCTTACCGTCCCCTTCTTCAATACTTGAGCATTCCCCATAATTCTGGAGATAAGGTTTAGTATTGTTGTGTATTTTGTGAATTTATTAATGCTATTATGGAGCTATATTTCTATTTGACGTTGTAAAAGATCCTCATATAAATAAGATCTATGTTTTCTAGGCATATTTGTGATTAAATATCTAAATCTACGTCTAAATTGAATCTACTCGTTCTCATATCAAAATCTCTGAAGTTTATTGCTCACAACAAAGTTGAAAATTTAGTTCCATAGGTTTCCTATTCCTGAAGCCCTTGTGTACACTCTGTAGAATATAATTGCATAACCATGGAAGAAGAGGAAGTCTGGCTAAAAGCTGATCCTGCATTAAGATTCTCAAGTCTAAGTGTCTGTAGAAATTTTTTTGTGGGCTGCTTTGGAATCGGACGATAAAATATTATCGTATGAATCTGGTTATTATTTGACGCATTTTCTCTTTGATTAGTATTATATAACTTGCTCTTTTTTTTTCCTTCCCCCATAAGATTTGAATATTTACTTATGTTACGACCATGAAAGTTTTACCAAATTAAAGTGTCCATTATTTTCATGTGCAGCTTCTGTGCGTAAAGAAATATCAGATGAGACTGATCGGATAACTGGGAAGTCAAAGCAAATCTCAAATATTCCAATTCATTTGAGCATATATTCTCCAAATGGTAAATAAGATGAAATATAATTATTGAACTATGGAATCTGCAGGTTGAATATTATCATAAGCGGTAAACCAGTGATTCATACTTTGAGTGGACCCTGATACTTTGGAAGCACATAGCAAATGTTATACAGTATGACTCGTAATGTTCAGGGGAAGAAATAAACGTTTGTTCTATAAAGAAGTGTTTAAACTTCAAACTTGCTTTTAGAATTCGAGCATGAGTTATTTTTTTTGCATTTTTTGGTGTTGCTTTAGCAGTTTGAGGGATGTGGTTGGTCAATTGTTCTATTATCTTGTATTTTTTACATCTCTGTTCTTTGTTGGTTGTTTTTCATCTCTTTCCGCACCCTTTGGGAGTTTGTATCCTTTAACACTTTTCTTCCTTTTCATATTATCAATGAAAAGTTTGTTTCTTGTTAAAAAAAAAAAAAAATTGAAGCATGAGTTTCTAATGGTACAAATTGAACTCTGACATTTATCATATATGCTCTGACAATTTTGAATGTTAGACACCTAGATATTTAAAGTTAACACATAACAGAGGATCAGTAACTTTGTGAACCCCAAGGTTTGGTCGTATCTACACATGGTTGGATACGTTTATCTGTGCAATTAATTGATGTTCTTATTAAGTACTTAAATTCCCTCCAATCATGTCACACTAGCGTAACAGAATTATGTGCTGACTGTTGTAGTTGGTCTTTGGGAATTTCTCAAATAAATCAATTGAACATTTTTTTTAATGATACTTAGATATTTCGAAGACTTTTTCCAGACTTGGTTAAGTTTATAACGTTGAATTGGTGAATACTTTCCAAAGACTCCTGCAAATATCATAAAAAAATTCTTCTATTCCTATCTTTTGAATTGGATGAATTCAGACGTGAAGGCCTTCTACTACCCTTTTTTTCTTACTTGGATAAATCCATGCAAGAATGCATCTGTAAATACTTTGAATCCTCTTCCACGTTTCTACATAACTCCCCAACTTGGTTTGAAGTTTTAGATTTGAGCCCTTGGCCTTTTGAGGCCCCAAATGTAGGTTATCAGAAGATTCAAGATTTGACACTCAGCCCTACATATCTTTGTGTTACCATTGTGTTTCTATGCCGTGTCTTGCTATCACCTTAGTGATACTGTATCTTTGGTAAAGCAGGAGTCCTTTCTTTGCTTATTTTTCAAAATTTCTATATTCTTGTAAAAGAAATAATGCTTTCAATTTTTTCTTATTGTTATCAAACTCCTATTAACTTCTTGTTTCATTAAAATTTTGGTTTCTTATGCTGTTTGAGTCTTCCTTTAATTGTGGGGGATTAAGTTGCTTCTTGTCTAATTATTAAAGTGACATGTTTTACTTGCAGTTGTTAACTTAACCCTCATAGATCTTCCTGGGTTGACAAAGGTTGCTGTAGGTAATTTGTTAACTTGGACTCTTCTTAAAAAGGAAAGATTTTTTCTTTCTTTATTGTTAGATACATTTTGTAACTGATATATTTTTGTTTCCTGCCTTCTGCAGAAGGACAACCGGAGTCTATTGTTGAAGATATTGAAAACATGGTCCGCACTTATGTCGAGAAAGTAAGGGTCTTCTAGATCAAGCTTGATGAAAACTTTAAATCCATTTCTCCAATGATGAATTTTTCTTTTGGATTTGGAATTTGTACATGTTAGTACATTGATGCCATAAATCTGAAATACTGGTAGAAACTTATATACATGCAATTATGGCCTTCTTGAGCTATCCTTGATTCTTTCTTATTGTCTTTTGTACTTGGAATTGTTTCTGCATTTTAAAATTTCTGTGGCATTTTAAGGATAAGGGGAAATCATAGCTTTTGTTATTGTTATAAGCGATATGGAGGCATCTCTTTGAAAGCTTTTTCATTTTTTGTTCATGCTATTTTGGTGATTACTCTTGGTTCGATTTGAATTTGTCATAGATCGTTAAGAACATGTGTATTCTGTCGTGATTAGAATCTTAGAGTAAGCAGTATACTTGCATCTTCTGTCTTCTTCTAGTTCTGACTATTGTATTAATTATTTTCTCGGTTTTTGTAGCCTAACTGCATTATACTAGCAATTTCTCCTGCTAATCAAGATATTGCTACTTCAGATGCTATAAAGCTTGCAAGGGAAGTTGATCCCTCAGGTAGTAATGTAAAGTGGATTTAGAGTTTTAGGTTCTATGTGGAACTTTGATAAATTGACTAATTTATTTGCTTCTTGTCTCATTTATTCTTTCAGGTGAAAGAACATTTGGAGTGCTTACAAAACTTGACCTGATGGACAAGGGAACCAATGCTCTGGATGTATGATTCAGTTACCTCACAGTATTAATCACCCTGTAATTCAAATTTTATTAAGTGACAATATAACAAGAATAAGCAGATTCTGGTAATGTGTAAAACTCAATCCGCATTTCACATTCTGTATGACAATTTTCTTTTATTTATAAAATTGCATTAGATTAGGAGCATGCATTATTTGTCAATTTTTCTTTTTAATGTATTTGATTGTTATAAATTTTTCGTCCTCCTAATTGTTTTTTGATTTGTTACCATGCTTTACCAGGCAGTAAAAATGTGTAAAAACCTAAAAGTTTCTAAAAATGAATGTTGCAGGTTCTTGAAGGAAGAGCATATAGGTTGCAGCATCCATGGGTTGGGATTGTAAATCGTTCACAAGCTGATATTAATAAGAACGTTGACATGATTATTGCTCGTAAAAAGGAGCGTGAATATTTTGAAACAAGCCCCGAGTATGGACATCTAGCCCATAAGATGGGTTCAGAATACCTTGCCAAACTTTTGTCTCAGGTCTTTATTCCAATTTTTTTAATATCTATCTTGGTTCTTGTTAACCCTATCTATACTTTAGTTGTCACAATTGAGAATGTTCCAGCAGTTTGGTGCAGCTAATTGTGTTTTCATATGTTCTGTTCTTGTTTTTCAGCACTTGGAGAGGGTTATCAGGCAGCGGATACCAAGTATCATTGCCTTGATTAATAAGACAATTGACGAACTGAATGCAGAGTTGGACCGGATTGGCAGACCTATAGCAGTAGACTCAGGGGTAATGTATTAGCCCCTGTGGATACCATATTCCAATTTACCGAATACTGTATCTGTCACAACCCTCCGTTCATTTTTTTCTTATGCAGGCACAACTGTACACTATTTTAGAAATGTGTCGTGCATTTGACCGTGTATTCAAGGAACATCTGGATGGAGGGTAATGTTGTGACATTTTTTTAGCATTTCTAATCTGGATTAGAGCATATTATGCTAGAAACTTCTTAATACGATCATGCTGTAAATATTAGTACTTTCCATAACATAGTGAACATTCTTTTGAGGATGGTTAAAGCACTATGCTGCCAGAGTTCCTTCCCTGGCATGAATTTATGCTAGAGAAAGTAGAATTATAAATCCTCTTTAGGAATATTCCCTCTTAGTTTCCTGAAATTTTCATTACATTGTCATTGGAAGGCTTAAAACTTCAATAATTGCACCTTTTTTTGTTTTCTTGGATTCCTTATCTTTTAAGGCCATTGCTATACTGTTCACGAGTTTGAGAATTTGAGAGATACCTTCGTTTCATACTCACTAAAATAGATCATTTTATAACTTGAAACTCATTAAAAATATATTAAATGATAAAATTTACATTTACTCTGAATTATTAATAGCTTAAGCTTCTTGAATTTTGGTGTAGACAATACCAAAACTCAAGTTTAGTGGTAATGTTATGTGGTATCATAGTAGATTTGCATATTATTTCAAAGAACTAGTGTTAGTTATGTAAATACTTTTGACTTTTTTCATTACTATATGATAAGTTTCTTTTTTCTTTTTCAATGTTGCAAGACTCTTACCATTTGGAGTATACTTGTGAGGCCGAAAGGGGAGTCTTCTTTTGCATAGTTATCTTTTTTAAATCTTGAGCTTCTTGTTTTGTTTTGTTTTAATTTTTAGATTGCTCTCTTTGGGATAATGTGAAGTCACAATTGTCCTACCAAATATTAAAAATGGATAGAATTCACGTTTGTCAAAAAAAAAAATAATAATAATAATAATAAAAGAAGGAAAATTACGAGATGTGCAACACGAGAAGTTTTTGAAGTTATTGAAATATAATTCATCCTGAATTGCATCACGATTTCTTTATTCAATGGACATGTTTCTTCCCTTTTCCAATTGATAATGAGATTTACATGGTCTATCATAAATGTGCTATAGGCGGCCTGGTGGAGATAGAATATATGGAGTTTTTGATCATCAACTACCTGCTGCCCTGAAGAAATTACCATTTGATCGTCATCTTTCTTTAAAAAATGTCCAAAAAGTTGTGAGTGAAGCTGATGGTTACCAACCTCATTTAATTGCTCCCGAACAAGGATACAGAAGGCTTATTGATGGTTCAATCAGCTATTTCAAGGGTCCGGCTGAAGCTTCTGTTGATGCTGTAATGTTCTAATTCAATCCCCATACAGTAATGTTAGTCTATGTTATGGGATTTATATCATGCTTATATTATTAAATTCGACCTAAATTTCTAGGAAATGTTTGTTGTTTTTAATATGAAAAAAATATCAATGTCACTTCTTTTGGATGACGAAGTTATCTGGTAAAATGTTTTGATAAATAGGTAAATAAATAATCTAAAAGCAGTTGATGTTAGAAACATCTTTGCACATGCATTCTTGTGTAAGTGTGCACTCTATATTCACGTTTTTAAATGCATGTATAGTATTTTGTCCTTCTGTAAAAGGAGCATTTTTCCTATTGTCCTAGCTTGTTTCAAGATCAGAGCAAGTAATTGTCTTCGACTTCTGTGCAGGTGCATTTTGTATTGAAAGAACTTGTTCGGAAATCTATAGCCGAAACAGAGGTAAACCTTTTTAATCGAACATGTGTTCTTGAATAGGGTTTAAGGGAATTCTGCTTGAGAGTGCTACTCTTAGTGAATAATTGAATTTCTATTCGCAGCTCATTTGGGTTCACCATATGACAAATAACAAAAAAATCCTTATTATATTTTAGAATAAGAGGCTTGCTTGAGTTGCTCCTAGAGGATAAAGATGTTGGGTTTGTTTATATGAGTGGCAAAAATGTAGTTCTGCCTTTCTTCTAATACGCAAAATGAACATGGGAATTTGGACGTACTATGAAAAGTGCTTTGGAGAGGAGGGAAACTTGTTCCCATGACATGTCTATATGGCAACATGCCATTAACAAATTCACTCGTGAGAGAATTTTTGGAATTTCACATTTATTAATACAATGCTTTGTTACAGGTCATGTGGAAACTTGTTCTAATTTAACAGAGTTTACTTTTGATTCACACAAATTTTAGGAACTGAAAAGATTTCCGACACTTCAATCTGACATTGCAGCAGCGGCAACAGAGGCATTGGAGAGGTTCCGTGAAGAAAGTCGAAAAACAGTTCTACGGCTGGTTGATATGGAGTCTAGCTACCTTACAGTTGATTTTTTCCGAAAACTGCATATGGAGCCAGACAAAAATCCTAATCCTACCCCAGCAGGGCCGAATGCAGACCGTTATTCAGACAATCATTTCAGAAGGATTGGTATGGTTTCTGCTTGCTTGTATGTGCACAAACATTATTTGGCACTCCAGATTTTTGTATTATATACATACACAGATGCACATATGGATGTATGGATGTATGGATGTATAGAACGGTTCATTTATCCTAACACTGAAGTCCTTAGTTGAGTAAACTAAACCACCAAACCAGTACGATAACCGAGTTTGTCAATTGTTTTAGGTTCAAATGTGAGTTCTTACATTGGGATGGTTTGTGAGACACTGAAAAATTCAATTCCGAAGGCTGTCGTTTACTGTCAAGTCCGAGAGGCCAAGAGATCACTACTGAACCACTTCTATGTTCAAGTCGGAAAAAGAGAGGTAAGTTTTTCTTAACAATGTCAATAATAAGTTGGAAGCGAGTTTTATGCATTAGTTTCGCATTCCTGATTTACCCCGGATAGAAGGCGATCTTCATTCTCTCATTTTAAAATGAATGAAAATCCATCCTTTTGCTGCACTGAAAAGTTTTGTACGACCTGCCATTGCATCATTGCAGAAGGAACGGCTTGGTGCTATGTTGGATGAGGATCCTGCACTGATGGAGAGAAGAACAACCATAGCTAAAAGGCTTGAGCTATACAAGTCAGCTAGAGACGAAATCGACTCGGTTGCCTGGAAATGAGGATACCATTTCTCCAAGATTCAAGCCGCTTGCATTTTGTTCATCACACGTAACTCTACCAAAGATGGATTTCAATCTCTCTGTGGAAAAACTGATTGCATATTCTTTTCTGCAATGCCTTTCAGCCTTGGAAAATAGGGAAGTGATGAGATCATTAGTTAGTTGCTAGCCTGCGATCGACAATTATTGTCGTTTTTTCGATTCTTTCTTCTTTTTCTGAAAGGTTTCTCCCTTCAATTCATATGCCGTTGTGTACAACAAATAGCTCTTAAAATATTTTTGACTAAATCTTATAGATTTGAGAAGACATCGTTGTATCATCAATGAATTTTTTCTCTCAATTTTACTTGTTAGCTTCTAGTGAATGCAGCTGTGGACATGGATTTTCATCAAAGTTCGGTGAGTTTTTATGTGCAAAGTTACCATTTCACTTGTGACCAATTTGGTAACTTTATTCAGAAGTTGGTATGCCTTTTGCATTTATATTCTTTATTTTTCTTAGTTCATATACTAAAGATAAAATGATTCATATGTAAATAGATGATTTAGGAAATAATCACACCATAACGTTGTTTTTATGTTTACCCTTTTTTCTTGAAATTATTTTTTCATTATAAAAATATCTTGTCATATAAAATTTCTACATCAAAGTTACGTGACATTCAAAAGTTAGAAAGTATTTGTTATTAAGAATTAAAAATAAGTATTTATTATTAAGAATTATAAAAAAGTCAACACGAACCTAGTTTAGCGGTCGATGCATCTTACTTCTCAAGGCATTTTGTTCTGACATCGTCATTCTAAAATTAATGAATAAAAACTGCAAGAATAGTTTAAATAAATTTTGAAATATAATTTATTAATAGATTTAAATACTATTTCGATCCTTATACTTTCAACTTTAATTCGTTTTAGTCTCCATGTATTTGCGAATTTAAATTATTTAATATAAATTTACGCTTACATTACTAAAAAAATTAGTAAGTAAATTGTCATGCTACATTTTAATTAAAATAAATGAAATAAAAATAAAAAACATAAGAAGCTACATAATCACCAGAATGAATGTTTCGAAACTACTAAAATAAACCTTTTATTAAAAAAAAAAAAAGTGAGTGCCAGTGCCAGTTGAGTTCAGACAAGGAAAGTGGCAGTAAATTAAAAACGGGTTTGTTTAAGAAATAAATGGAAGGAAAAAGATTGAAAGATTATTTGCTCTGTTTTCGACCGTTTGAAACTGAATACTTATGGAAAGATCTTTCAGAGATCAGTGAGGTTATCGGACGCCGAAGATTTTGATTCTTGAAGACGATGGCTCTCAACGAAGAACAAGATTTGTTTCCTTAATCAAATTATATTCCACACCAATAAGGAATTTAATTCTTCCCCACTGCTAACCGAACCAACTTCTCCCCGCCAAAAATCTTTTCCTTGTTTAAATTTCTTCATCCCTCGTCGATCCTCTCAAATTGTTTCGATTCCTTTTTCGCCAATCCAAACCCTATGCATTTCTTCTGATTCACAATCACCTCTGTTTTCTTGAGGTACGAATTTGAAATTCGTTCTCTGTTTTGCAATCTGCGGCGGGTTATTATTTCTGGTGAAGAAAACATGGGAATGGGAACAGTGGTGGAACTGGAAGCCCTTAAAATGGGGATTTGTTTTTCAGATTTGACCAATGGAATCTCCATTCCTCAAAGAAGAAGAACTGGCAGTAGCAGTAGCAGTGCTGAAACAAGTGAAACCAACAAGCCTAAACCGTCCTCCTCTGCGACTGCTCCCATGTCCATGGTGGAGGCTGCTGCTGTTCTTCTTGCAATGGCCTACTCCGCGACCGACGTCGAAGCCTTCTGCAAATCGGAACTCGAAAAGAACTCTAGAAAGAGGAAGCGGGATCCGGTGTCGAAATCGGAGCCGGAGATGAAACAGAGGAAGAAGAAGCGAAAGGCGATGGAGTTACCGGTGACGCCGGAGATGCCGGCTGCGATGAGAGATCGGATCGTGGAGATCGGCGGCTACGGAATCCAATTGGTGATTCAGAAACAATTACAGAACACAGATATGAACAAGAACCACGGCCGGTTGTCTCTCCCGGCGAAGAAACTTAGAATCCATGATTTCGTGACAGAGGAGGAGAGAAAACTGCTGAATCAACACAGTAACAATAACAACAAGAAGGGAATGGACGTACCGATTATCGATCCTGATCTGAAAGAGAGGAGGATTTGTCTGAAGAAGTGGAAGATCGGGAGCGGCGATTTGTACTGCTTGATGACGCAGTGGAATTCGTTCGTGGAAGAAACTGCGTTGAGGAGTGGAGATTTCATCCAACTATGGAGTTTCAGAAAAGATGAATTTGATGAGGCTGAAGAAACTGAGAAGATTTCAACTTCTCGGCTGTGGCTCGCCATGGTTAAGCTTGAAGTTGATTCATAATTAGTGTGGTTAATTTGGGTTTCAAAATTCTGTAAATTCTTTTTTTTTTTCGGTTATGACTATAGATTTTGATGTAGTGCAACTAACAACCGAACTGGAACAAGAACATTCATCTATGTTAGTTATTGATTATTAGTATATATTAATATACAAATTCATCTAGATTCTCGATATCAATGAAAATGCTAAGGATTCAATTTATGAAATGTCGATGGCTATTTTTTAACATATTATAAAAGTAAAAAGTAATTTCACTCTTTTTAAATAAGTTGTATTTACTTGAAGAGAGTCCGTCGAGAGCCAACAAGTCGGTCGGTACTCCCAAATTTCGTCCGACCAACTCAACAATAATATACCTATTAAATTTATTTTTTATTATTTTATTACTTTTTAATTTTATTTTTATATTTTTAAACATTAGGTTTGATCAGTCAAAAGTGTCTTGTGAATAATGAAGAACACCACATGGAATGGAAGAGAATTTGAACTTAAAAATAATAAAAAACAGTGAAATCGAATAGAAAAAATGAAAAAGATGGAAATAAATCAACGGAATTGAAAAAAAAAATAAAAAAATAGCCTGATCAGTTTAGACTTCAGAGGGTTGTCGAACCATGAAAATTCAAACAGAAAGCTCTAAATTTATTTCTTAAATAGGATCATACAAATCACAATCACCTTAGAACTCAAGGAAACATTTCATCCCAATCACCTTAGGCATTACAAACCCTAATAAAATACTTCATAAAATTACAAGACCAACATAATATAAACCAACACTTATGCATACATATTATATCGCAGTTCTAAAATTTGGAGAAAATTAGAGCGCATAATTAGTATAAACTCAGCTTGCCCAATTTGTGTGTCAAGGATTAAATTGGAGAAGAATTTTCCTGGCAAATCTTCTTCTTTTTAATCTGAATTAGCTTATCAGAAACACACCATGGGAAACTCAGAAAGTGATCTCTTTCCATGCCTTCGTTATAGCGACCCCAATAGCTTTGATGATATGTGACATGATACCACGCTGATGCTTTTGCGAATTCCTCGTCCTCGTCCCCGTTGTCATCATCGTCACATCTAGGCTTGCTTCCCTTCTCGTTGAACCAAGCCCTGGCTTCCTTTCTAAGTGACCTCATGGCATGGCTAATTTGTTCCATGTCGGTCCTTTTATCGAAAGACTTTCCCACTCTTAAGATATTTCCGCTGACTAATTCTGGTTCAGTCCTAATACCATAATAATCCATCAGGTTCCCCAACTTGTAATCATATCTGGTTTTGAAATCAAAAGCTTCATTCAAATACTTTTCAAACCCATCTATTTCCATGTCTGGATCATAGCATTTAGCAGCAACTTCCCTAGTGTAGGTTTCAATGGTGTTGGTGTTGAAAGAAACATCTTTCACACTGCGAAAAAGCTTCCCGATGACACCCTTTGATTCGTAGGCGGGTCTATCGAGCTTCTCCATGAAATCTGGAAACTCGTGGACACGAAGAAAGGGTGGTAAGTTTGCTGGTACACCAGTCTTCGGGAAGTCAACGGCAATTGAGAACAGTTTTGCGAGTTTGATACATTTAGCACTCATTGCCTTCCTAGGTTCCCTATCTGCAAAGACAGTGTGTGCATTTGCAATGGCTCCAAGACCGTCATTGACCATGTAGTTGGCCATATATTCTTGCACTTCCTGTATCAAAATGATAGTATATAATTCAAACTGTTATCAACTTTAAAATCTGGTACAATATATCTTATTTATATAAAATAATAACATCATTTATAGACTCACAAAATATTTTAAATGATACTTCTGAAGAATACCACTGAAACTTTGCCACTAATCCTGACTATGAGGCAAACGTTCTCCACGTGGAGTTGGGTATTAAAAAGAAATATGTTCTTTTTAAAAAAAAAATTGCAATTGAGAGGATCATGAGCCAAATACATATGAAAGTACAATATCTACTAATATACAGGCATATTTGAGCCAATATCTAGAAAAAATGTCAAACTTTCCTTTCTCCCACCCCACCTCGTGGCAAAAAACACAATTACTTTCACATAAAGCTCAGTACATAGAGCGAGACAAACAAATTGCATTTGAACCAGGAAAAACTACATGGAAAGATAATCATGTTTAGACCACATGCCACGCATGGAGCAAAGAAAAGTATTCTTAATATGCAGTTATGGACGTAACATGACTTTTTATTTTTCCTGATAAGAAACAATTTCATTTCATAGGAGATATGAGATAATGCATGTAACATGAATTCTAGCAACAAAGAACAAGTGTCTTTAAGTGAACCAAAAGACAGAGAACAAACACGTGATAATGTGTTTGCAATAGAAGTAAATACTTCCAAAAACCATACCTCAATTGTGACATCATGATCCAACTGGATAGTTGGTGCAGGCTTGTAGCTCATAGGTTTAACGGGTCGAATACAATTCAGCTCCGGATCCCAGCAAACAAAGTACAAATCACCATCCAAATCACTCCCAGAACATTCATTTGGATGAGGTCTAACATGACATATAGGAAATATTAGGTAAGGACTGCAAAAAGTCATAAAAAATTGCTATCCAAAAATAAATTTCTAATAATTAATCAGCATAGCTACTAAACCAAAGCTACAAAACCATAGTGAGAATATTTCTTATGATTTTGTAAAAGATTTCCAAAGTAGTTTTTCAATACATATGGACATGCAAAATGTGTTGAATACATGAACAACTGCATATACACAATAAGCTTGCTTACCTCTGTCCTTTCTGCGGAAAAACAACACAATCCACCATATGATGCAAAGCTTTCACATCAACAGCATTGAGTACACGCATGTCCCCTGGGTGTAAACAGGGGTTTTTAGCGACGACTACTTTTCCCTCAGGAATGAAATTGCTTTCACTTGATCTACCAGGGACAGAGCATTGCACAAACACCTGACCATATTTTAGAGTCCCGGTTTCATCTAGGCAGCCCATCATGGTCCTTCCCTTGGGAACAAATATCCTTGATTTGGTCCTCAAGTCTAACAATTTATCTGCCCGAAATGTTCGTAGCATCATATTAAGAAAAGGCTCTTTGTTTGGTTTGTAATACAAAAGCATTTCCTTCAGAACGCTGGTCATCTCCCCTGGGGACATCAACTCCAAAACCTCTAATGCCCTTGATGGGTCTTTTAAAATACAATTCAGTTGATATATAGCCTCCTTTTGTTTCTTCTCAAAAACACGGTCCTTAATTCCGAGGGTGGACAAAAGGTTGATCACCTGACGATTAAGAAAACAGGGCAGATACTTGCTCCATGCTAAAACATCTAGTTGGGTGTCAAGTGACTTATACTTCAACATACTCTTTCTTAGTGACAATTTCTTTTCCGATGTTGGATCAATAGCAACAACGCCTTTGTATCCAGCATATCGGATCTGGAAGGCAGATGGTGTATGATTGATCAAGCCACATCTTTCAGCAACCTTCTCAGCCAATGTTTCAGATATTTTTCCTATGCCGTCAGAGAAACAATATGTGACGTTATTTGTTTCAACTTCTACATCAGTAATGACTTCAATTTCATGTTCTTCAACACACAAAGTTTTTCTAGATGAGCCAAAAGATTGTCCAAGTCGAGCAGCATATTTGGCCACATTTCTTATCTGACGAAAATCACCCATCCACTCTCTAATATCTGCTGCACTAAGCCCCTCCCTCGAAGCAAACATCCAAACAGAATTTTCCCGTAGTTGACTTGCCGAGAAAGCAAGAAACTCGAATTTCTTGTCACCAATGACGATACCATTCCTTAAAGTAGATAATATTCTATCATAAACTCTAGTTCTTTCACCATTTGCAGTAGATGTACGCGGCGACAGATCTATGGAACGGATTTTATCCAACTCCTCATCAACAAAAGATACCCTAATAAAATTATCAATATCATCAGAGTACTGACGTACTACCCGGTTGGAAAGATTCGCCTCCGGACCACGGAAGTAGACCTTAGAAGGTGTGATTTGAACCCTGTGCACATAGACCAGGCCATCATCCAAAGAGATATCAGGCTTCCATGGAAGCTGCTTAGAGTTGTAGTATGACAGATATTGCTGCTTGAGCCATTTTTGGGGTTCGTAGAAACATTCCTTCAAATTAAATAGTTTTTCTAGGGCACGTTCGATGTATTCAGGACGAAACCGACTGGGATCGACCAGTCGGAAGAATTCATCGTCCAGTAATGGTCCAGGAAGATAACCGTGTTGAACCAGCGCATTGATTTTGAACAAAATCTTAAAAGAGAAATCAAAGCCTTGGGGTGGAGTAACAATAGGAACCAGATTTGAAGTGGAAGAGAAAGAAGAACCTGTCTCCAAATTGAAGGGGCCATAAATTTCTTCGTATCCAACCAATGTTTTGAAGAAAGAAGGAAGCTGATCTCCGGGAGAAAGCTCCAAGCACAGAGCAAATGATTGTCCAATGCAAGAAGATGGAGTGAAATCGACATCCCTAATCCAACGGGAACCACTAGATTGAGATTCCTTGAAATAGAATCGAGAAGAAGATGAAGATGAAGATGAAGAAGAAGAAGACGAGCTTTTCTTGAAAATCCGTGGAGCGCGCTGCAACTGCCGAACGAACAAACAATTCGAACCAAATCGATATAAATATAAAAGAAGAAAGTGTCCATTTTAGGCTAAAATCACAAAATTAAATTTAAAATTAAACTTAGAAGTAAATCAAATGCCAGTTTAGGAACAAAATTCGTAGTTTAACCTAAATCTAAATATAATTTTAATCTTAAGATTCAACATATCATCTATTAAGTATCAGCTATTTAATGTAAAAGATGTGAATATGAGCACAAATGTATTTATAATTGGTTTTTGTTAAATAATTATTAAAAAAAATTGATGTAAATGCTTAGTCTTTACCCTTAATTGGTTGCAATTTATTGCCTAAAAAAAATGGATTGCAGTTTATTATTTTTAATATACTTCATAAAAAATATTCTTTTTATTCTAGCCAAATTTTTAAAGGAAGCATTTTCTAAAAGAAGTTTAGAAATTTTTTAAAATAGTAACATCTAATTATTAATTATTAAAGTTGAGCATAGCTCAAGGTTAAGGTACCTATGTCTGGTCAGTCAATTACCGTTGAGATATGTTCGCGTTATCTATGTTTAGTTTATCTTAAATTATAGAAAATATATAACTAA
Source organism: Momordica charantia (assembly GCF_001995035.1). The sequence goes on from NW_019104528.1 coordinate 327,729, forward strand.
TGGATAAAATATTTGCTATATTTATAAATATAACAATAACTTTTGCAAATATGGAAAAATGATTTTTAATTGTTCCAATTTTACACTAGATATATCAATCATACATGATATCCAGTATATCAAATCAAGTATTTATATCATTATTTGAGCTTCTTGTTGATCAATGGTAAGCAAGTAAAAGAACAAAAAACAAAGACTAAAAAGTCAAGTTTTGCTTGAAAAAGTGTAGAATCATAATCATAAATAAAGAACGAACCTGAATGAGAAGAAACTTGGAAGCTCCGTCGGGTGGGCAACGAAGCTGAACTCTCAAAATACTCTCGAACCACACCTCCATCTTGTACTCCAAATTCACGTACACAAACAATTTTCTCACTCCACTCCCAAATTCCACGCTACAATTTTCCCCTTTCCAAATCACGCTCAATTTCTCCTTCGAAATCTGGCTCCCCAAGTGAAGCGTCAAATTCTCCATTCTCTCCACGCCCACGCCGCCGCGCCTGTTCTGCCGATCCGCTTCCCTGGCCTTCAGGTACGAGCTGCCGTACCAGAGCCGCTCCTCCGCAGCCGCCTGAGACACCACGTGCCCCGCCGCCAACTCGCTCGAGAACTGGACCGTCGCGAATGTGAACCGGGAATTTTCGTCTCTGAATTCCGCGATCCTCACCGCCGATACGGTTCCGTCTCCCGTGTGATTCTCCAGGAATTCCTTCACTTCCTCCGCGGTGACGTCCCGCCGGAATCCGTAAATCTCGATCGTCTTCCCCATGGCGTCTGCAGAAATTTGTAACTTTCAACTGCATTTTTTTGTTGATCATTATCAGTGTTTCCTCGATGTTGATCAAAATCTATACACTGATACTTTTACCATTCATTTTAGAAAATTGTGTATTAAATGGATTTTTAATCTGTATATCCAATAGTTATTTAAGTGGAAATTTATTAATCCTTCTTCTTGTATTAATAAATAAAAAAATACCTAACATTTACCAATCATATTGTACATTTGTAGTTAACATTAACAACTTATTATTCTTCACATCATGTCCAAATAAAGAGAGATACAAAAAATTAACTTCTTCATGAAAATAATAAATACACATATTAATTAGTATGGTGTGGAATAGCTAGAGAGAGAGTTGATGTACCTGTAAACTTGGGAGCAATGTAATACCAAAAGCAAACAAAAAGGAAGCAAAGAGAGCAATATATGTAAACTGAAATGAGATTATGAAAGCTGTGGGGGAAAGTTAGGAAGCAAAGAGATGCAATTTATAGGGAAGGAGACTGAAAAAAGTTTATAGTAAAGTCAAGAGCATCATCACCTTTTTAACTAACTATATTCTTTCCTTCACTAATCTATTATTTATTACATTATAAATCTTCTTAAATGGGGTCCAGATGGGGAGATCGTAGAGTGGCCCCACACGTTTAGAGATGGAAAAATAATGTACTTAGGTTTTGGTTGAATATCGTCAACACATCACACATGGAAATGTGGTTAGAAACTTACATAAGGACTCTAAGAAAGAAAAAAAAGACTTACATAGAAACTCTCCTAATCATCATTTCTAAACTTTTAAAGTCACCAATTACTCTCCGTTGTGTGTGGACCCTTTAGAAAGGGCTTTCCATATATTCCATGTCATCAATTTTTCTTTCTCTGTTTTTTTAATTATGTTTTTCTTTGGAGTGGTGATCAAGTTTTTTCCCGTAATCTAATAGGGGACAAAGAATATGTTCTCATCCTGTATCATTTACTTTTTATTATTATTATTATATATAATTTTTAAATCTTAAATCTAAATATTTGTATTTTTTAAGTACAGTAAATGGGAGTAGAAGATCGAATTCATAACTTCTCGATTAGAGATACATATCAATTACCGTGTTGAACTATGATTGTTTTGGCATCTAAATATTTCTCTTTGAATTTTATACCACATTTACGTTCTGAACTTATTTGTATTCATAATATGAATTGAAATTGAAATTTTAGAATTTGTTGTTTTATGAATTATGAAACATCTCTAAGAAATTTAACAATTTTACCTTTTAGTAGAGATTCCCAGGGCAGATTTAACCATTTAAATAAATATTCTCCACGGAGAATTAATGTTCGATTAGAAAATTTCTAAAAAGATAAATAAATAGAAAAAAAATTCTTCACAAGAATTCAATCCAATTGGATTTGTCCTTGTTCCTACTAGGGGTACACAACGAAACCAAAGGAACCATAAAATCGAAAAAGCGAACCGAATTTTTGGTTGGGCGGTTTAGCGGTTCGATTTGATTAAACAGAAAAGCATAATTGAAAAAATCGATTCGGTTTCAATTTTCATGAGCAAAACCGCCTAAGAAACCGAATCGATTTATTCAGTTTAGCCATGTACTTCGGTTCGGCTTGGTTCTGATTTTTTTAAAATTAGTTTCGGTTTCGACCCTCAAATCGAATCGAACCATGAACACCCCTAATTCCTACCCTCCTTTGCCTAGTTAATTAATATGTCCATCTTTAACCCTTATAAACACATTTGACATTTTAGACAATTTTTAATAGCAACAACACTAAATTTAAAAGAAAAAAAAATACTTTTTGTGATTTTTAAAACTTTGTCTTAGATTTTAAAAACGTTTTTGTTTTTAAAACAAGGAAGAATAGTATTTATAAGCTTAGTTTTTAAAAATATAATACTAAAAATAAAATAAGTTTTAAATTTTTGAAATAAGAAATATAAACCCAAAAATCTTTGAATTTGTTTTCCTTTTAGATATTTGGATTCAAAATAAACCACTCCAGAACCAATAAATTTTAATTGAATCAATTTTGTTAACACCAAATATCACTGGTGGCAGTTTGTATAAATATAAAAAATATAAAAGAAATTCAAAGATAATATTAAAAAAAAAAAGAAAAGAAAAGAAGACATCTATTTTAAATGCATATTTCTGATTCCATAGTTCCAGACTTGAAAAGGGACAAAACTTGGAAAATTTTTCCTTTTGGTCTACTTCTTTCAGTTTGACGAGGAAAGATTCGCTGCGGCTGCGTATCTTATTTTTGATACCTATTAACGGTTTTCCTCCAGCTTTGACGCGTCATTCTCGATTGTTCTTATTTTTATTTTTCATTTTCTATTTTTTAATTGAAAATTCTAGAATGTTCTTTGGTCTATTATTTTTTATTTAGCTAATGGTCACACCACACCACTTAAATTTAAGTATTATAGAAAGTCTAAGTGACTTAATTGAAATTTTTGAAAGCTTAGAGTTTAAAAGTCAAATTTATAACCGATATGAATTGAGATCAACAATAATTAGTATAGATAGGTCATGAATTCAAAATAAAACTAAAATAATCAAATGCGCACACAAATAGTAACAGAGAAAGTTGTTGATGAATCAATTAGTCAACATTTCAAGTTATTTTGTTTTCTAATGTTAGCAATGTATACCAATTGAATATGACGATTTTTGGTTGAAATATATGGATTATCATATTATGAGATTAGGATGTTAATACGACGAGTCGGTTACGGACGGTATGGAATTGTTTTTCCATCTATACTCTGCAACTCAATTTATTATCGCAACAAAAATTTTCCTTACATCAGTGAGGGATGAATGTGTGACTTCTTATCTAGATAGTTGTAGAGATTAAGTTTGTGGGGAAATTTTCACCATTTAATTATTGAGAACGAGTATGAGAGATGTCTTTGAAATTAAATGGAAAAACTTTAAAATAGGGAATCTTTAGTCCGTTCTAAAAACATCTTAGTGAAAAAAATTTAATACTTAATTTATGTATGAGATATTTTCTATCAACTCCCATATATAAATATAAAAGCGTGTTCAGATATTAGTTTGATTAAATTGATTTGTCAAGCATTAAACTCATATAGATTACTTGAGTTTGTAAATTGATCTAAACTTAAATAATCATGAGTAAGAGACGAACTATTCACTTGAAATTAGATCAAAGTAGGGTTGAAAAAACTATGAAAAAAAGTATTTGGAATTTTAAAGTTTTAAATGTGATTATGAAATAGGTTATTTTACACATATATAAAATTTTAAAAGAGAAGCCATAAGTTTCCAATTAAGAAGGTGTTTGGAAGTTGGAAGGGAAGGGGGAATAATAGGAATAAAAAAGAATAAAAATAAAAAGGTAAAATATTGCAATGAGTGAGCTCCAAGGAAGAAAAAGGAGATTGACTGGAGGGCAAAGATGGAAATTACCGTGCCCAATCATCAGAAAAAGTTTTCCTTTTGAAAGATGACCAAAATTTCTTCTCATCGAGTGGGGCCCACCATTTATAACTGAAAGTGAAGTAGAACTTGACCGCCCAGCTGATTCAAACAGATTCGTTTGTTTCCCAGCACATTTTTTTTAGTTCATTATGAAAATCTCATGAATTTTTAAATTAAAAGGAAAAAGTCCAAGGATGTGTCTGTGAGAGTGATTTAAAAAAAAAGAGATTTAAGTATAATTCATTTTACAAAATCAGTATGATATCTTAAAAATCAATTTAAAATAATTTAAAGAATTTTTAAAATCAATTTTTTAATTTGCGAAACATGAGTAATGCAAAAGTGATTTTGGTTATGCGAGAATCATTCTAAACACACCCTGAATTCCTAAACCTTTTTTTTTAAAAAAAGAATTAGACATATTTTAGTATTAAAAAAATGGGAAAAATTAACTAACGACATGTGCGGAAGATGGGAATTGATTCTAAAAAGACTTAATAAGGGAGGAAAGCCAACATTGCACAAATCATTTTGCTTCTTCAATTGTAAACTACCGCACTCAATATTCAGAGGTTAATTATAGAACACTAAAAGTCGTGGTATTTTATGGACCTAATAATATTCTAAGGATTGAATTATCCGCGTAAATTTTGTGATACATTTTAAAGTTTAAGGTGAAAAATTATAACATTATATAATTGTAAGGTGCAAATTGATACACATACCCACGTTATGGTTTAAACTTGATATTTTTTCCATTAGGTTTTTATGCATTTGTGCCCTCCACATAAATTCTTGGATCTGCCACTATGCGGATTTTTATCATCAATCCAATCACCGTTCACATTTTTTCTTTTTCTTATCAATGAATATATCTCTTTACTTGTATGACTTAGATGTCTCGTATTTCTCGAAAAAGCGATTCGATTGATGGGATTTGGTATGATACTTATGAGATCGATGAGATTGATATTCCAATCTTTCTTCTTCGAACGTATTGATTTGACCCCATAAGCGGGAGCGCCACCCCATAGCATGTTGCCACTAGAAGCAAAACCTCATATTTCTTCTAGAGAATCTCCTAATTGTTCCCGAGCAACTAGAAAAAGATTCTTTAACCAGAAAAAATTCAGTTTAGATGTGGGATACCTATCCAAAAGTTTTCGCAACTCAATCATGTATGATGGAATCATCAAAGATTTGACCTTTTCGAACTCTGTCTGTAACTCACTATAGGCTCGATAAACAAAGAGAAGATGTGTACGAAAGAGATATACAACAACAACAAGAAGGAAAAGTATTGAATAGAGGAACTCCATATAACATTTGTCGATCTCAAATATGTCGATATCAATGGTGACTCATTATTTCGATGAATCATTTCTTTGGACAGAAGAAGATTATGTAAACACTTACTCGGAATCTCACTTATCAGATTCCATTGTAGAAGACACAGTTTTCTCTAAAGAATTTGTCATGATATATCTGATCCATGCATAATATAATGAAAAAATGGATACAAAATTTTGGCCACTATTGGCAATATGTCTAAAAAGTATCTAAAAATATAAAATTTAGATATTTGTACTCAGTCGAAGTAAGACATGATATATATGTTTGGAATAGATTCTATTTTGAGAGAGTTAAAATGCACCATCTCGTTGAAACATTCTATACATCTGCCCTTTAGGCATTTCTTTAGACAAAGACTATGTTTCCTTGCCCTCCAAATTGGCCAAAAAGGCAAATTTCCAAAGAACCTCTCCCAAACTCCTCCTTCTAGGCGGCTACAAAACCCTATTTTTATAAAAAAAATCGCCATGATGCTACACTATTCACAAAATGCGAAATTTAAACTTTGGAGTGCTGCGATGTTCTAGGCCAGCGCCGTGGCGCTATCTCCTCGAGTTTTTGGCTTCAAATCTTGTTGTTTTCCATCTTGGTCTCTTTGATTCCGATTTTGCTCTCATTTTGATCCAAATATGTCTCGTTTCTCTCGATACTTTATTCCTGCAAAATACATCTTATGTGCTTAAATTTGTCATGAAGAAACTAAAACTAACAAATAATTTCAATATAAATCTCATGAAATGTAGCTCAGAAAGTGTGCTATCAAATACCCCAAACATAACTACATTATATCCAATGATCTCATGCATAATAGAGAAAAGTAAAAGGTGTAAATCTCATCTTATCAAATTCTGCCCCACCTAAATCATGATTATTCTCAATTATATATCTTAACTCAACATACTAAATCTTCTTTCTAATCTCATTTCATCTTTCTCAATAACTAATAATACAAGTAAAGTCAATCACACATCTATGAGATGAATCAAAATGACAAACACGAGGATAAGCAATGGTAGGATATAATTTTAAAAAACTCAAGCATCTCATTAACTCATTGAAATCAAATGCAAAAGACTTAACACCTTCACAGATTTTCACTCAAATCTCTCAAAGCATTTTTAGGGTGTTTTTACACTAAAAAAAAGCATGTTATTACCACAGGCTTGCAAATGAATTAAATCTCCCCATTTAATGATGCATTGAATGTAAAAATCAAAGGAACTTTGATAATGGTTGTAATGAGGCTTAGGTAAGGGTGAGATGAAAGGAAATTTAAATTTAAAGGCTCAAAGTCAATATAACAAAGTTGATAAGTTGCATGATAATCACAAAAGACAATGAACACAATGTACTACTATTCGCTTAAATCATCTACCCTTATCTTCGAGTACATTCGACTTTGGAAAAGTAGCATCAGTTAATTGCTTCGTGAAAAATATTTCTCCAAATGTCTTCTCTTTATTACTGAACGGAGTGTTTCTTTTCCTGGCAACACCACTTTTCTTATTTTTTTTTTCTTTTCATCAGTTTTTTTTAGCAGTACACAACTTGCATAATAACTTGAAAGAACGATTGTGATAACATGCAATGATGTTACATTTATCTTGACAATGGTAGAAATAGCAAGGATAATGAATGAGAAAGAAGCCTTAGGTTTAAATATGGGGTGTAAAACAAGAAGAATCGAGAAATTAAGCTCAAATATGGCTTTCTAATGGAAGATGTAAAAAGGTTGGGTTTTTAGAAATATCAAATTTGGGTAAGCCTAAATTGCCCTTCTAAATGCTTTTCTGGATATTCCTCAATGTCCCGGCTATTCACGGAACGTGAGAAGCAGATGAATAATCATCCGCTTCCRGAAGAAATCGAAGAATTTCTCGGGAATCCTACAAGATCCATTCGTTCTTTTTTCTCTRACAGATGGTCAGAACTTCATCTGGGTTCGAATCCTATTGAGAGGTCCACTAGAGATCAGAAATTGTTGAAGAAAGAACAAGATGTTTCTTTTGTCCCTTCCARGCGATCGGAAAATAAAGAAATAGAGTCATATTATAGTATCAATCCAAATAAGCGGTCATAAAATACATTTATAGGCAAGTTCTAGAATAATCATGCTATGTTCGATCACACACAAGAATGAAAATAAATTGAGCAAATATAAGGGGTTGCCCATAGGCTCAAACAGCTCACTTAGGTGTGTAAATTGTATCAAGTCAAATGCATTTTTCAACCAAGAAATCAGTGAGATACCATCATGTAATTTATAAAAGAAAATCAATCATGCTTATCTCCTTCATGCATAAGAAATCAATCCCAAGATGCATTCATAACTTACAAAGTATTTAAGGGTATCGATCAAGATTCACAGTTTCAAAAGGAGAAATCAGCACATATGAGTCATGATACATACTGAGTCAAAAACATGAAAAAGATGACAAAAATCTTCATCCCCAAACTTAACGATTACATTGAAAGGTAGAAATAGCACAACAAACATGTAATATAACATTCATCAAGATAATAGATTGTCCCTAATCAAGTCAAAATACAACAATGAAGAAGCTACAAAAAGAAGATGACTTGCGACATCCCGAATAGCCACCCCAATCCCGCCACGAAGCGAACCTGCAAGAAACCCAGCATCCATGTTCACCTTGAACCAACCATCCTGAGGTGGCTGCCAGCAACATAACCGACGAGCACAAAGAGGAGGTTCCACCCCCCTAAACTGCCGAAGATTCGCCGACCGATATGAATATATATAATCAGACGCCCAACTCCCGAGTGATACCACGGATCGTTCACCCAACATACGGACACGATTTCGATAATTCCAAATAGCCACAAGAAAACTAAGAGCTCCTCAAAATCAGTGAGAGAAACAACATCTTCTAAATCAGCTAAAAGAAAAAACATATTCGGCAAAGGTCGCCAGTGGAGATATGGAGCGAACTTCGAAGAATCCAAAAGGACCGAATCACATCTGAGGACCAAAAAAGATGTCTTCCCCTGGCAAACCACATAACAAACAACAATTGGGAAGAAAAACACCTTGTCGAATAAGTGCTGCACATGTAGGAAGTCGATCTCGGCAAAGACGCCACATGAAAATCTTCACCTTGCTTGGAACACACATTTTCCAAACCCCCTTCCACCAGTGTATCAACTCGTTAGGGGAAGAAGAAGAGGAACCAGAGTGAAGAAATTGACGCTGGACCACCATATAGCCACTTTTAACCGAAAAAATTTTCGACTTATCAAAAAGCCATATCAGTTGATCCGAGCCTCTTGATGAGGCCAAGGGGATAGCTAGAATTAACTGGGCCTTGTTAGTATCAAAATGATCCCTAATCAATCGTTCGTTCCAACCGCCCAAATATGTAAGTAAGTTGCAAACCCACGTCCCGGGTGGCAGGCGGTGCGTGGACTGAACCTAGAGAGCAGCATATTGAGGTATCAAATTCGCATTATAAATCGGGATAGATTCACCGTATTATCAACACGACACCTAGAACCCAATTGAAGAAGCGAGTGACCCCATAAAAGGCTTCGCTAAATAAATGACGGATTCCAGTCGGGCAAGCAGAGAGGATGGATCACGTAACAAACGTCAACCATGTTTATCCAATAAAGATTTGTTAAACATTCAGGTTAAATTAACAATTAATATTAAGTGTTAAAATAAATGATTAACGTAATACAAAATCAAAAGGATGTTTGAGTTGGTTGCATATCCTCGCACTAATAACTAACCTTTTCATATATTTTTTCAATTCAAATATATATTTCTCATTAAACATTTATTAATCATTCTTTTAGATTAATGGTTAATAATTAAATTGAAATGATAATACAAACATAGCTTAAGCACTATTTCGTAACTTCTTATTTTTAATAAGGATAGAAGCCAGAGCAAAAGAAATTAAAGAAAGAGAGCAGTAATTGGTGTGACAGACTAGCCTATGATCAACGGTGCATGGAGTGAAGAGAAAGCCTTCTGACACGACCTTGCCTCTATTTATCTTTGAGTTAATTGATAAATATTTGGAGTGAAGATAATTGTTGAACCACAAAATATCAATTAAAAAATAATTAAATTAAAATATATTTATTTAAATAATACAAATAGAAAAAGGCTACAGAAAAATTCAGCCCAATTTATCCGGCATAGCATAGCCCAATAAATCAGCCCACTTTATCTTTTTTTTTTTTTGAGCAAAGCCCACTTTATCGAACAAAATAAAAATAAAGGAAGAGAAACCCTAGGTCCCCCTTCCTCTCGCTCTCACGTGCTCCGCCTTCTTCTCCACGCCTGCAGCCCTCCGTGCCACCGCCGCGGCCGCCGCCCCTCTCCGGCTCCACCACTCTCTTGCTTTCAGTATGTTTTATCGATGATCTTGATAGATAGTGCCTTTTCTCTTTCTCTGCCACACTTTCGATAAACTGTGAGATGTTTTTACTTTTGATCCAGTTTCGATTAAGTTTTCGAAGCTCTTGATTTTGCAGGAGCTTAGTGGAAGATGAGTTTATTATCTCAAAATGTCACTGCAATCAGAAGCATCGAGAAGATTCCAAAAAGAGATGTAAATGCTAGTGATGTGGAAGACTCTGGTGCAGGTACTACTAGGGCAAAGAAGAGAAAGAAAGAACGTAAAGAAGAGGATCAACAAGTAGTAATTGAACAACAAATGGAAATGAAGAAGCTGGAAAATTTTCTTTTTGGATCTCTCTATTCTCCTGTTGAATTTGGGAAAGATGAAGAGGAAAAGGGTTTCACCGCTGATGAAAAATCTCCTGCTTTATATATCATGGATCGCTCTGCGAAWAGTTCCCTTTCTGCTTATGAAGATGATTTTCGGCTTGTAGACGAAGACGAGAGTACTAATAAGGAGGAACCTCAGCAGAGAAAGCCAGTTTGGGTAGACGAGGAAGAGGAGAAGGCCACGGTTAATATTAGTAATGTCAGCAGACTGAGAAAATTGAGGAAGGAAGAAGATGAGAGTTCCATTTCAGGTTCGGAGTACGTGACGAGACTAAGGGCTCAGCACGCAAAGCTAAACCCAGGCACAGAGTGGGCTCAACTCGATTCACAATCCAAGGGTGGCAGTGAGGATGATGCTCTATCTTCAGATGATGAAAATGGAGTTGTATTGGCTGATGGCTATGAGAATGTTGATTCTATTGATGATATCCTTCGAACGAGTGAGAATCTTGTTGTGAAAAGGGGTGCTAAATTGTTGCCCGGTCTTCTTGAGTACTCAAGACTTGTAGATGCAAATGCAGAGGAACCGTCCAATGGTCCAATTAATTCAGTTCAGTTTCATCGCAATGCTCAGTTACTTCTAGCTACTGGGTTGGATCGGAGGCTTAGATTTTTTCAGATTGACGGTAAACGGAACACAAAAATTCAGAGCATTTTTCTTGAAGACTGCCCTGTACGAAAGGCATCTTTTTTGCCTGATGGGTCTCAGGTAATTATAGCGGGGAGGAGAAAGTTCTTCTATAGCCTTGATCTAGTGAAAGCAAAAGTAGATAAAATTGGCCCTCTTGTTGGTAGAGAGGAGAAAAGCCTTGAAGTTTTTGAAGTTTCTCCTGATTCTAGCACAGTTGCATTCATAGGTAATGAAGGTTATATCCTGTTGGTGTCAACAAAAACAAAGGAGCTCATTGGGACGCTTAAGATGAATGGAAGCGTCCGTTCTTTAGCGTTTGCTGATGATGGAAGACAGTTATTGAGCTCCGGTGGTGATGGGCAAGTCTACCACTGGGATTTGAGAACGAGAACATGCATCCACAAGGCTGTCGATGAAGGTTGCATCAATGGCACTGCGCTTTGTACCTCTCCTAATGGATCATTGTTTGCAGCTGGTTCTGATAGTGGCATTGTTAACATCTACAACAGACAAGAATTCTTAGGGGGCAAGAAGAAGCCATTAAAAACCATTGAGAATCTAACCACCAGAGTGGATTTTCTCAAATTTAATCATGATACTCAAATGTTGGCCATCTGTTCAAGAATGAAGAAGAGTAGTTTGAAATTGATTCACATTCCTTCTTTCACTATATTTTCAAACTGGCCGCCACCAAAGAAGAATCTTCAATACCCTTCCTGTTTGGATTTCAGTCCTGAAGGTGGTTATATGGCTGTAGGAAATGCTGCTGGAAAGGTTTTATTGTACAAGCTACATCATTACCATCATGCTTAGATTGACCTGCTTCTACGGATGCTGGAAAGGTACTGTTGGTTGGAACAATTTTGATACTTGTATTACATACGCTCAGCTCAGCTGTTACTTTAACCATGGCTGCTTGTTTTTTTTCATTATTAGCAATATGCTAAAGTTGGTAGGCTGTTTACTCATTTTTGACTTATTTAAGTACTGTTTTTTGTTGTTAAGATGAAAACATGATATGAAGGAAGAGATTGTTTCACAACTATGTTTCTCAAGAATTCATGATTTTCCTCTGCACTGTGGGTTCTTATTATTGAGAAATTATTACCCATCATTGAGAATTGTATTTATTTTAAAATAGTTTTCTTTTATTGTTGGTTATTTTACCTTTTGTTTTTTCAGATGACTGTGAAAGTCAGCAAGTCTACAATAAAATGTTTGCTTTCCTTTATGAGGCATAAATATATTCATGATTTAAACAGAATTTATACAGAGAAAAAGAAGAATGAATCGTGTCTTTTGTTGATGAGTTGGATAAAATTCGTTCCTTATCTATCTCAGCCCCCATCTTGTGAAAGAAGTATAATTTATGATAGAGTACTGTCTTACCTTAAGAAATTATGTCATTAGTGACAAGAAATTTGAGTTTCTTGCTTTCTCCTTGCATCAACTGTGGAAACATTCTGTTTGGATGTTTACTTCTAGGGAGGGAGGGGATAAATGCAGCAGGAGAGTGGATGGGTGATTTTGGGTAAAAATATAAAGGGGTTTACAGTTGGTCACCTATTGATTTGAAATTCAACCTAATGTGGTAGGATATGGTAGGATAAGGCGGTTGCTCGTAAGACTAGCTGAATTTTGCCCCGGTGAATTCATCATGCTATGTTACATGTATCTTTAAGAATACTTTTGTTCGCTCCGTGGTTTATATAAAGCTGGGCGTTCCTTTGCCCACTGCTATTGTTTTGCCTGTAACAAATGCAATTGGTTTGTACAGACACATCCACTCCCTAAAATTGGGTGTGCCTGTAAACCTACGGCTGTGTCAACGAGTTTTCAGGTTTCATGGAAAAGCTTGATAAACCACGAGGAGTGCAGGATGTTTCTTCATATCCAGGGCATAAGGAAGCAGGTCTAGTTATAATGGTGACGAAGGTATGCATAGAGATCATTTCTTGAGTTTTCCAGGGTGTGTTTCGGGAAAACTTATTTAGATCATAAGGGAGAAATTCTTCACCAATTAATCTTTGAACACAAATTTGGCTGGCTGAGTTCATACTTAATCAGTGAATTCAAACATTCTTTCCCTAAAACAAGCTTGAGATCCAGAATTTCAGGTCATTTGTATCTGTACTGGGACTGAGGTTGAACATATAACCCGGATTACTGTTTTTAAATTCTTGACCCTTCGTTTACTTACCCAGAATTGGAATGATAAAATCTTAATTAAAAATCTGAAATCAAAAATAAGATAAACGAAGACAATATATGACAGGACACAATGAACTGACCTCAATATCGAATTTACTGATTGATGGACATCATGTTCTCATATACAATACATCTGACATATAAATAAGAAAAAAAAAATTGACTGCTCTCTATAAACACAGGTCTCTAACAAAGAAACCTTTCTATGAATCTAATTACATTATACTAATTACATATTCAAGACTAGCTTTTATAATCTCAAAAAATTAAAAGAAAAAAAAATTAAAGAGTAGACCTTTGTCACTTTTAATTTTGTATCTATTAGACACAAATTTAAAAGTTTGATTTGAGTTTGATTTGGGTGCGAGAGGATCAAGCTTCTCAAAATCAGTGGTCATGACTCATTAGTAGTCTGTGAAACGACATGTAGTAAACCGAACTTAACGTGCAAAGAGACCTTCCCTTTCTCCAGATTCAGCCTTGCTCCGATCACCACCCAATGCCCGGGGCTGTCCTGTGGCCCTTTCCGCATTTCCGACACGTCGACGAACTTCACCAGTTTCTGCTCCTGCAGTGGCACTGGCGGGCCACCGTGGAACACGCCGGAATCCACAATCATGGGGGCCTCCGGCTTCTCCTTGGAGAGGGCGATGGCGCCGGAGATGGAGGTGCTTATGGCGGAGAAGATGCCGGACTTGGGGGAGATGTCGGAGGAGTGGCGGGCCCAGTTGGTCTGGACGAGGTAGGAGTTTGAGACCTTGGAGTAGATGAGGCGGAGATGGAGGACGTTTTTTGAGTCTTGTTTTGTGACGTGGAGCTGTGCTCCGGTCACTATGAAGGTTGCCGGGGAGTCGCCGGCGGCCCAGGTGGGATCGTATTTGACCGGAGCTGTGGAGACATAGGAGAATTTGTTCCGATTGAGAGGTTCGACGTAGCGGTCGTCGGCGGTGTCTTCGGAACCTCGCCGGTGTGGCGGAATTTGTTCACAAATGTTGTTTCGGAGGAGCAGAGGAGTTGTTACAAGATGTTGGATGTGAATGGCCAACCTGCAAAGATGTTTTGCCAAAAAGTTAATTTTAAATTCTATTTTTGTTGTAAACTACTTTGATGACTATTTTGGTAAATATTTAGAGATTCAAATAATTACAATAAGACTTTTTTTTACTTCATTTTCAAACACTCGATAAGTAATGCTCCGTTATATTCCTGATTCAAGTAAGATTTAAACTTTTTATATTTCTCTCTTGATGTTAATTTTCTCAATTTTGAATCTACTTATTATTATTATTTTTTTTGTTTAAATCTTATTTTGACACCTAAATTTTTGCATTAAGATGGGTCTTGCCATCATTTTTATATAAAAGTTCCTTTTTGATTACTAAAGCTTCCAATATGTAGATTGTAAAATCCAAAAAATTTGATAAAAATCAATTACTTGTAACTTATTATGGTATTAGAAAATGTTACCTGTTTGATTTGATGCCCTCTAGGTACAATCTCATCCCTGTCACCGGTTTGTTCTCAGCTGTAACCTGCAAAATTCATTAAAAAAAAATTCTAACCTTCATCTTTTCTAGCACATTCATTTAAAGTTACCTTAATGCTAGACACCTTCGTTATCGCTATACTAGTACAATATTGTTCATTTTTAAACTCCAACATTCCAAAGAATTTGCTTTTAGATTATTTTATCTAAATGTTTCTTATCAATAATAAAGACATTTGTTTGTAATTACTATAAATTTATGACTTTTCCAACTCCTAATGGATACGAGGTTACGAAGATTTGATCTTTTCCCAGCTTATTTATATATGAAATAAGGTACTGATTTTTTTTTTGTTACCTTAGTAGTATTTACATACAACTTAGGACCCATCAAGTTGAGTTGGAGAGAAGGAGAGTTGGTAATGTTGGGAGTTGGTCCCAAAGGAAGGTCATTGTGAATGGGTGCCCAAATCTTGTGCACTTGGAAGTCCAAAAAGTATTGCAAATCTGCTATAGGAGGCTTGTCTACACAAACACAAACACCAATACATATATATGTTTGTAAATCATCATCATATTATTCTCCAAACAAAACAAAACATCAGCATACGTACATCGGAGGTATAGGTTAATTGCATGGGAAAGGAAGCCTTTTCCAGGAACGCCTTCGAGAAGAGAGACGATGGGAATGAACTGGAAATGAATCGCATCGGGCGAGTCGTGCACTGTCGGGAGCCATTCGCAATGGCTACTTGCTGCTGCACTCCCTCCTCTCTTTGAAGTAATCACTATTATTCCCTACCACAAAACCAATTACCAAAAAACCAATCTCAGAAATGCCACAAATTAAAATATTTATACACAACCCTAGGTTTGTTCTCTTGAACTTACGTCTTTTGCACTGACAGTGGAGGAGCTGCCAAAAGCCACAAGTTGGGGGTCAAACAAGTTGAAGGCCTGTGGTGCCTACATAAAAAAAAAAGCTTTGTAAACTTAACTTGCCGAACTACCTAGAGGGTATGCGCAGTTATCCCCATATCCATACATACGCAAGATTGTTTGGTAAAAGTTGTGTCCCATATGACTTAAATTCAAGACTTCGAAGATATTCTTTGAGGTCTAAAGCCACCCAAGCTATTCCTTAGGGACCTTGTTTTAGAAAGTTATAAAAGCTACACAAATTAAACTCGAGTGCTTTTATAGTTTATTATTGTGTAAAATTCAAATATACATTTAAGACGAAATCCCGGGAATTAGAATAAGTACCTTAATTTTGTGATGGTCTTTGGGATTGAAAGTGCAGGCGCCGGTGAAAAGCTGATCTCCCAGCTCTTCCAAGTGGCTTTTAAGCTCCGAGGGTTCCAAAGGAGAGGACTTATCTTGCCTTACCAGAACCACGTCGTGCCCACCTATGCTTAGCCCCACGATTATATGAGTTCCGTACTTCTCTATGAACCTGCCTCCAAATTTTAATTAACCATTTTATTCATTAAAYATGGGTTAATGACACTACTTTTTTCTAATTCAACGAAATGAGGTCGAGGGTGGAGAATTCAAATCTCTGACTTTTTGGTTGAAGATATATGTCTTAATTAGTTTCAATTGAACCATGTTCATACTAATAGACTTGTTAATAATGCTACTATTTTAGCATGCACATCATCATATCTTAACGTTAGAATCTTAACATTTTCTAACGAAAAAGACTCAGTTTAAACAAAAAAAATAACGCATTTAAGGTTGGAGAACCAATCCTAGGTAAAATATAATAAATTTATAGTTTGGTATTATTATACATGAACCATGTATATAGAAAAAGATTGTTAGAGAATATATTAAACAATTAAAAGTTTCCAAAGTCCAACAACATGATTAATTTCTCGTAGAAAAAGAAAAGCAACAACATAAACTTTGTCTAGATTCATTTAATGTGAAACTTTTCTTTTGTGCACATTTTTGGAAGAGAGGTGGAAATGGCCAGGAGGCAGACTAGGCGACAAAATATAAGTCTCGTGTTATTTTTTTCTAGAGTTTGGCAGAAATAATAGGTTGTTCACCATATTATTCTATTCCATTAATTATAAAACAATCTTTATACCAAATCTTTAATTGGAATCCTTCAAAATTCAAAATTTATTAAACTTACAATAAATTTTATCCTATTTTGATTTCAGTTTAATCCTTAAAATTTCACGTAGTAGAGATGTTGTCTTTTAACATATTTAAGATATTAGAATAAATCTTTGTTATAAAAATTGAAACTAGAAAGGAAAATGAGTTTCAATTTAACAGAGACTTGAAAGTTGAAAATTAATGTTTTAAAAGTATAGAAATCAATTTTTTTAATATAAAAAGGAAAAAAGATGTATGGACTAAAATCGCTATCCAACGACCAATAATGAATGAAACCTAATTCAGACGTAGAAAAGAGAAATTAGAATACTAAAAAGTCAATAACTAAATGAAATCATGAGTCCAAACTCGAGATCTTCCCAAGAGGCTGCTCGAAGATTTTCTAGACTTGGAATTTATGAGGAGGCAGCTTACCAACCGGGACTCAACTCCCCTAAAATTTAATTTAGTGGTTTTTGTACTTTTAAAATGTTCATTTTAATTTATATACTTTTAAAATATTCATTTTGATTCGATTACTTTTTTAAATATTTATTTTAGTCTGTAAACTTTAAAAAAATATTATCTTACTTTCTCATGTTAATGAACCAAGTACATAGACTAAAATAATATTTTAATCTTATTTTAATTTAAAATATTCATTCACATTTGAATCCCGAAGGTTAAAACCTAGCCGTTTGATCAGTTGACTTTTGTTAACAATCAAGGTTATTTCAGATCTATTTATACAGCTTGCCCACATGCTTGCAGGCATTCATCAATAATTGTTGGCGATATAAAATAAAGCTGATTTTTTGGACTTTTTTTTAATTAAATTCAACTTATTAATTTATTGGTCAATATAGTAATAAAAATATCAATTTAATTCTAGAAAAATGGGCAGACTACTTTTCTATCGTTTTTATTTCTTATACTATATGGTTGTATATTTCAATAAATTATATTATAAAAAAAATTTCAACAATATTTTTTGGTTAGACATCTTCAATTTGCCAAACATCTTTTATTTGAACCATAAATATAAGACCAATTCCTTATCCATCCAAATTGGGACCAAAGATAATTGGATGGATTTATAGAAAAGTCAGAACAATATTTACTATTAAAAATAAATAGATTCAGGCTGGGAGAATTAGTAATGTTGTAAAAGGAAATAAACAACTAATGAGGAATATGGCCACAATAAAGGTTCTTTTTTTTTTTAATAGTTGCAATGAGTTTGTTTTATAATACGTTTTCAGTAGAAAAGGAAGAATTTTGTTACTCTTATTCAATGGACTGATCAAATGTTATTGTAGTGATGTTATTATTCAATTAAAAAAAATTTTAGAAACTAGTTGCTAAAACTTTGGCTAAAATTTTGAAAACGTCTTAAAAAGGGGAAAAAAACGATGAATGCATTTATTTATGAGAACCACATCTTTGGAGCAACTTACCCATATCTCTTTTATTTTATTTTGTTGTATTTATTATTATTATTTTGATGTTAACGTCTCTCTTCCTAGTTAGTCTCATTGACAGGTGAAGATTGGTTAAGCTAATAATTTTGCTATTGCCCAAAGTCAAGGGACACAACCTGATTCACACATTATATTCCAAAATTTTCCACACCATGAAAATTTAAAATATAAAAAGTGAAAAAAAAAACCCTCATAAGGGTATGAATTTTTTTTAATTGATATTAGTGGTTTAGTTTAAATATATTTGTTTTTAGCAATGTTTATATTATATTTTCTTATGGTTCAATTTTAGTACGGTAACATGAATTAAAATATTTATCGTGATTAAAATGCTAAATAAACATATTCAAAAGTTTTAGGAACTATTGAGAATGTAGCCACTGATGGTACTTCACTGTAGGCATCACTTGATTGCGTTACACTTTTTTTTAAGAAAAAAAAAAAATAAAACAAGT